>JAQFZQ010003422.1:0-10778 GCA_034696005.1 Glomeris marginata | reverse complement strand
CCCCCCCCCCCCCCCCCCCCCCCCCCCCCCCCCCACCTATATATCAATTATTTCTTACTTTAAAATTTTAGAATGCCGTACCAATTTGGTAGTGGAATTAATGAATACCATGAATGTTAATTGTTGTATAGCAGACATCTTTGTTGAATAAGTATACATTTTTAGTCCCATTTGAGGCATTTTAGGAGGAAATTGCCCATTTTAATGTAAACATTTGTATTGCAAACGCACCATTATAGTAATAGGAAAATATTTTTCTAATTTTTAATGCAATGTTATGAATACTGCATGGTTTGGTAATTGCATTGAATTTTGACAAGTTGCCAACGTTGTATATTTTAGCCTATTGTGTAGGTCTATTGTGCATAAAGCTTTATTCAATTTGGGTAATAAGTTTTTAGCAGTGAATGGTATTATTATTTTGATATTAATTTTTAGTATTTCATGTGACTATATACAGGATTAATTAAATTTGAATACAATTTCAGGAGTTGCATTTCAAGGAAGCCATTAAAAATTGCCCTTTGCGATTGCACAATGGCCCCAATGTTTTTAAGTGGTCTTCTCTGAAACCGAAGCAAAAGCAAAGCTAAACAATTTCTCTGGTGTAATTGGCTCTCCAATATTAATTAGCTCTCATACATCCCTTTTTGTTGGAGTTATTCCACCCATCAGTGATCCTATACAATTACTTATTATATGCTTCCAATTTTCTCAATCAGAAAACACTTCACTTGACATAATTGTCATTTGAAAATCATTCGAATATAAAAAATACAGTCAACGTTAATTACTGCTATTTGTGAAAGTTAATTACATTTTTCCTATTCAGTTTCAATTGGTTGTCACCTTATATTTTTATGGAATATTTGCTTAATTTCTTTATTTCGGTATTTCTCTTTATAAAGAGAAACATATTTCAAAATTGAAAAAGACTATGTAGAATAATCCTGATATATTTGTCTTCAATATAAACAAAGATGGCAGCTCTATAGAATAGACTGAATTGAATAATGGGGTTCGTTTTTGAACACAATGGAAAGTTTGTACCTGGTCAGTCATTAGTTTGCGGTACGTGTCACTTCGCAGGAGCAAATTATAAGAGCAAAGGGCTTAGTTGCCCCAATCAGGGTCAAAGACAATAAATTGGTTTATATATATTATTATATTATACCGGTTGTCCAATCACGAGTATCGATTGTGCTCGTTAGACGTTTCACCAACGTTTTGAGTTATTTAGTCGACAGGAGTGCTGTCAGCGAAGACTTGTAAGGAGGATATTTTCAGTGACAAATGGTCCCAAAGTATTTTCTCATCCAAAAAGATAATTTCTGGAATTATTCATAGGTAAACTAAAGGAACAGAGATCCGCACAGGACCTTAGAATTATCGCTGGGTACCCTGATTCTAGAAGTGGGCATCAAATTGATCTGGAACTTTTCAGTTTTCTTTGTATAATGTGGAACTGCGCACCAAAAAATGAGACCAATGAAAAGTTTAACAGTGCAAACAGCAAACGTAGCTGAAAAGCAAAGCTTGAGTCCCTCTATGTCAATGCACTTTGAATACATTGAAACTTTGAGACTAATGTTTGCCTACCACGTGCTCTCTTCTTTGTCTGAGTGCTTAGGGTCAACATTTATCAAGCTTCCACTCCATTCGGTACCACCCGAGGGCTCTATGCATTCTCTGTGCTACTCTATGTAGTATACAATTTGTATATGCTTATGTTACACTAGTTTGTGTGCTTGAAGAGGTGTTTAATAAAGTTAGACTAGTCCAGCTCCGAGATTTACAAGAGTTTCTAAACAAAGGAATGAGTTTCGGTGCGTCAGTTTGTATCGCCATATTGCCAATTTGTCATATATGTCAAATGCAATACTCAAGACAAAGCTTTTAGAGGTTTTTGTGCTAGTTTGGGATAGTTGAGGGATCTAAATTACATTACATTGTACAGTGAGTGATGTTACGCAGGGTGACTCGGGTGCCGCGGTCGATGCGTTCTTCCACGCCGTCTACCGAAAACCCCAAATGGTGATGCTGTTGGGCCCCGGATGTTCACAAGTTGCTGAACAATTGGCTTACATAGCTTCCTATTGGAATTTAGTTCAGGTATGGCACACCTGCTGTCCCCATGCTTTAACCCGTGTCCGCGCGGTTACCCCCATACTTGATTTATTTTATTTTTTTAGCTACATTAATCAATTATTGTGTGTTATCACTACGTATAGGTGTGCTTTGGATCAGTTTCCTCGATTCTGAGCGATCGAAAAAGTTACCCGCTCTTTTACCGTACAGCTACACCCGACTCTTCGCATAACGCTGCGCGAACAGCGTTCGCCGTGAAATTCCGCTGGGAGACGGTGGCTCTGTTCACGCAAGCTGAAGATGAGTTCACATTGGTCAGTGCAATTACTATATGCATTATTAACATTTGCACGGTAGTACCTTACTAATACATCATTGTTTATGGTGTAATTATATAAAGCTGCAAACTGGTCACTATGTATGCCCAATGACTGAATCGAGGATTATCACCATAACTCTGTTACCCAATTAACTTTCTGCTTCAGGCAATGGCCATAGTTATAGTGACCAGTGAATAAAATATATCCATCAATGTGAAGTATGACCTTGAAATTCTCCAACAAGTTTACCCTGTTACAGCTCTCTGCATGCTCATTAGGAAATTAATTAGTAATTTCAACCATAGAAATAATGGTAAATAATATGGTTTGTGTATTTAAATTCAGGTTAATCAATTAATGAGTTGTAACAATATAAGTAACTTGAAGGCGACATTGAAGGTCATTTTGACCTTATACACCGATGAAGCACAGCGACTGTTTAACTTTAACTGAATGTAGTTAACTTAGGGTGTGAACAATCTAATGGCAAATTTGGAGAGTTCCAACATCTCGGTTGGAGTGGCTTACACCTTCACTCTTCAGGATTTCCACGAGAAACTCGTCCAGCTGAAGGTTTGTTCTTGTTATATGCTCATTTTTGGGGGATTAATGTAAAGAGAAGTAATATTTATTTGTTGGAACTGTACTTGGGATGTTGGCCACTTGCTTCATTATGGTAAAGTACTTGTATTTCATGTCTCTTAGGACAAGGACTATCGAGTGGTTGTAGCAAGTTTGTCATCGACCATCGCTCCGAATCTCTTCTGCGAGGTAAACAATCAATCTTCCAACGAGTGGCTCTAAATGATGAAATTTTAACCGAATTCAAGTGTTGTGCTCCTCCCCCTTCCCTCCCTCCATATCCCCTCAACTCAATTTATTTGTCCACTGCACGTACAAATCTTACATCGATATTTCGCTTCGAGGACCTGTCAATATTTCAAACAAAAACCTTTCAAGTTCTCTTCATTTCCTTTTATATATCTGAACAAACTCAATAATGCTCCATATATGACAAGAAAACCGATAACATGTTGAAAACTTTAATAGCTAACGTAGACCCTTAAAGGTGAACTGACAAGATTTTGTAACATACCCTGAAATAACTAGCATTTGATTGCCACTAATTTAGGAACATTGTCTGAAAATTTGAGGCCAAAGCAGGGGACACTGTGACACCAGCACAGTGACACCATCCTTCCATGACGCCCTCTTTAACTACTCGTAACTTTTTGTAACAATTTTTTAAAAAAGTTTTGTTTGCGCCAATCGTTTTATTGGCATCAATTCTATAGAATTAAACACTTTACAGGGTATGTTACAAAACCTTGTCAGTTCACCTTTAAGGCCTAACACCTTTCATTATTGAAGTTCCTTGTAAACACCTAAAAGGATTTAAATGTGATCATGCATTTTAATTCTGAAATTTACGGTGTGCTAGTTCACGTAACCGTTTCAAGTTTTTTTAATATTAATAAATGTCATTTGTATATAATATATGTACATGACTAATGGTATGCATTACACATGAGTAATGTGAATCATTAGTTAAAAGTCAGGAATGTGTGTTGGTGTTACACATTGTTGCTTTGCGTGTCGATTATTGCACTTGCATGTCATTTCTGTATTCGATACGAGCGCAGGGATTTTGATATTTAAAGTGGGTATGGGGAAAAAAATCCGAGTTGTGTGAAGCATATCAAGGCTTCCATTTTCCAGTCCGAGTATGAAAATCGAAATTTTTTATGGGCTGAATATGTTATAAACAAACTTGAATTGCTCGGTGTGGCGCGCAATATTGATGTATTGATCCTCGTGCGTTACGTACACCTATATATGCGTATACTTGTAGGTGTTTCATCAGGGTATGTTTGGAGGCGAGTACGTATGGATCCTTCACAGTGGTCTCAGGGTGGATTGGTGGGCCAGTACCCAGGCCCTTAAGTGCAGCAATAAACAGCTTGCTTCCACCGTAGAGGGCGCATTCGTCATTGGGAACCATTATGCAATTGGAGCTGAGCAGATCTCCATTTCTGGACTTGTAAGTTCAGTTTATCATAAGGAAATACCTAGTTCCATATAAGGAAACTGTGACCTGGAGAGAAACTCCTTTAAGAATACAGAAATGATGTGATTTTTTGTTCTCCATATGGAGACCACAGAGGAATTTATGGAGGAGCTTGCTGCCAATGGTCACCTGTTGGATCCCGAAGTGGTCCTTGTCTATGATGCAGTTTGGGCAATGGCACTTACCCTTAAGGAGGCTGATAGAAAGTGGTCCGGGAGCTTACATCCACTTAGAATCGCTGACTTCAACTACACGCGTAAAGACATGACGGCCATTTTCAGTGATATCATGTCTAACCTGAGTTTCAATGGATTATCAGTGAGTTCCTTATATGTAATACTTTCCTTTAACGTTGTTTTTATTTGTTTTAACCGGTTTAATTGGCTTGTTTCGAAATTAAGGGACCGGTGTCTTTCCGCGGCGGCGACAGAGTAGGAATATCCGCGTTCCACCAAATACAGCGTAATGTTCCGGTTATTCTTAAAACCATTATAATGTAATTTTTACATTAATAATGTTTCATAATCAGGGGGTGCTTTACAAAAAGTGGCACTCTACTTCCCAGGGACCAAGGAACTAGACTTCGAGTGTTCGTTTTGTAATCCGATAATTTGGCACGGTGAGCTAATCTTGAGAAGCCTATTGGGGGAATGTCTTATTAGATGATATAATGGACCTTGTTGCTTGTTTTGTTGCAGATGGTCATGTTCCAATCGCTAGAAGAGTGTTCACAATTAGGATTCGTACCGTGGAAGAAGCCGCTTTCGTTGTCGTTACCGTGTTGGCCATTCTCGGCATGTCTTTGGCGGCCATTTTCCTCGTTTTCAATCTTCATTTCAGACGTTTCAGGTAATTTGAATTCAATTAACAATTGCTTAGAATAATAGTAATCAATTATATATAATAGATTCATCAAACTGTCAAGTCCTAACCTGAACAATATTGCCGTGGTGGGCTGCTTGCTGGTGTACGCGGCCATCATCCTCCTGGGATTAGATCACAGGACTCTGATGACAGAAAACCACTTTTCTGTTGTGTGCATTGTAAGCAGCCAACCTAATTAAGGAATCTGCTTGCTCAATTCAATGAGAGTTACTACTATTTCAATTTGAATTGTTCAAGTCACGTGCGCTGCTGCTTTGCATCGGATTCAGCCTGGCTTTCGGTTCCATGTTTACCAAGACGTACCGTGTTCACAAGATCCTGGTGGATGCAAACAGTGGCATTGTTAAAAGCAAGGTGCTGCATGTGAACATGTGTACAAATCGATGTATGCGAATCGTGTGTCGATTCATCGATTAATTCATCGAAACGAACCAACAGTTGTTGAAAGATCACCGACTCATCTTCCTCGTCGGAGTGTTGCTTCTCATCGATTGCACTATCATCTCACTCTGGGCAACACTGGATCCACCCCAACGTCATCTCAGAAACCTGACCATTGAGGTAAAAGCACTTAGGCATGTTTCACCTTTTTCTAACTTTCCTGCGCGGCTTTTCTTCTCGGATCGCTTTCGGAAAGCTGCCGCGGCGCCATTTTCCAATCACGTATACCTTATAACAACTATAGCTCATTCCCAACTGCAAACGAATCTATTTGCTTATAGTGAGCACAATATCCATTGTCCTGTTTTAAATTGGCAGATTGATCCGTTGGAAAGGGATATAGTTTATCTGCCGCAAGTCGAAGAATGCGTGTCGGAGCACGGTAACAAGTGGATGGGGGCTCTCTATGTGTACAAGGGACTATTGCTCGTCGTTGGTGTTTACATGGCATGGGAAACAAGGTACGTTTCTATTCAGATTATATTGAAAACGCCAGTTGGGACACTTGTACACGTGCTATGTACTAAGCGCGTGGAAAAATCATCGAGACCACTAAATGTTTTTTATTATTTATTTTTACCGAAATTAATTGATTGTAATTATGTTTAGCTTTTGGATTATGATGTTTGAGATTTACAACTGTTGGATTATAATAATTAAAATTGTCTTAAACTTAAGGTTTTTCATATATGTGTGCATTCAAAAAACGTTATATCATTATTCTTAATTTGAATTGTCAAAGTTCACAAATGCACTGAATTCAGGAAACAATTTGGGACCTGTGAGGCAACAATTTCCGGTTGCTACACTAAACTCATGCATTTCATACCATGCAACACAGGGATAATGCATTGTACTATTTCAAGTCACATGAGTGTTAAGCCATGGAAACAAGAATCGATTTGTTAGAAACCCAATATGCTAATTTCTCTTGTGTTTGCACTCTTTCAATAATGGCTCCTGTGGGAGAAGAGTCTCAATCAATCAATTTGCTCGGATAGCTGCATGGTGAAATGCTCTGATGGAAATTAATGAACCGGGTCTTTCCTTGTTTCCTTGTTGCGGAAACTTTTTTTATTTTTTTTTTTTAATTATTTCAGACATGTGAAAATTCAAGCGATGAACGACTCCCAATACATAGGAATGAATGTTTACAATGTGGTTATTACAAGTGTAATTGTTGTGGTGGTGGCCAACCTTATATCGGACCGAAGAACGTTGTCGTACGTTGTCGTGTCGGCTATTATATTCGCATCTACAACAATGACATTGTGTCTTTTATTTATTCCAAAGGTGAGTTTATATACATTGATTTATATGTAATATGCAGTGTAATAGATGTGTAAAAATGTTTGGATTTGATTGGCCAGATTCATTTGATTTGGAAACACCCCGAAGGAGATCCAATAGTTGAGATGGGCTTGAAACTGGAAAGTAACACTCGGCGTTTTGTGGTCGATGAAAAGAAGGAATTGTTCTACAGAGTGGAAGTGCAAAACAGAGTGTACAAAAGAGAGTTGGCACAGGTTTGTAAATTTTAAATAATAATATTTTTACATACCAGGTTACACGTAACGTAGAAATGCGTTGAATCATGTTGAACATTACTCTATCCAGTCTTGTATATCACTGCAAATGCAAATTTTAACATTGAATATTCATATTTTATTAATAATAATCATTTTAAAATATATTATGTATCTGCAAGGAAAATCAAATTATGTAAATTTTACCGATTTTCAAAGATCGAATCACGTGACAGGATATTATTCTATAATCGATTGTTCGATTTTCTTTTGAACCCACCATTTTAGTTAACTCATGATATTTTTATGTGGCAGCTTCAAGAAGAAGTTGCAAGGTTGGAATTCTTGTTGGAAAGTAAAGAGGACCTTGTAAGCGACAAGTGGCGCGAACCGCTTGCGAATAAGGTTAGGCTTAAAAAGTCATTGTTTCGCTCTTAGAGTATAATCATAATATTTGCTTTAATTAAGATTATATTGTATCTGTTTCAAGGAATTCGGAGATATAATCGAAGTCGACAACGAGAAGATGATGAACCAGAGAAGAAGCCGCAGATGGAGAAGCGGCTCCAGCGAAGTGGGTCGCGGTCCGATGCTGCCCAAACTCCTCTGCCTGGAAGCCGAGATCCACGGGGCTGGCAACAACCCTGCCAGGCTTCTGGAAGCTCCTGTCACTTGGATGTGGAGGAACCTTAAGACGAGCGACAAGAGGAAGAGTCTTCCCGAGATCGTCATCACGTCGCCGGGCGCTTCCGAAGACAAGATCTCCTTCTTCCCGGAGAAGATGGAGACGTTCGGCAAAGCCGGAAGCGAAGGTCACCTGTGTCCAGTTGTTATTCGTAAAGAACGAGATTGTGCATCCGAGGAGGACAATTCGCAGTATTTATCGAAGAGGAACCGTAAGTTGTCGGCGTCCATTTTGGGCTCGTGGACAAAATCGAGGAAGTCCAGCGCGTGCAGTAAAGAACAAGAGCATCTGTTAAGTCTTAGCAAATCAGAAGCTGTTAAATCGAATTCTGGTTTGTTAAGATGTCAGAATTGTCAGTTTGGCGATTGAGGAAAAGAGAGAGTTGCAATAAAATAGGTTTATTCGTGAAAAAACCGCAATATGTTTTTACGCGACAAACCAATATCACCGCAAGGGCAAGGCTAGTCCTTTTTGCATTTTCCATCAACTCGACACATTTCGTGTTTGTTGGCAACACTTTAACAATACAGATACAATCGCAATCACAATTGCTCAATATTTTTATTAACGCGAGCATGCAGAAATCTTGCGCGAAACATTGACGGTTGCTTTTCAAAAAGGGTTACTACCTGAAATTGACGTCATGGCTTTTTAGAAATACAAAATACTGCTGAAATCTCATGTTTGAACTTCCATCGTGTTATGCTGACTTTGGGATTTGCGCAATAAGGAACATCCCACCAAATTCACGGTGAAAATCTAGTTTAAAAGCCGCACGGTTCCAGTCTACGGCAGGTAACTCTGAAGGTACCACAACTCAGGTACAGCGAGGTTTTGTCCTCTTGCAGTTCAAATTAATAACCTATAACTTGTTGTGTTGTATTTTTTTCAGTATCACCATGGCTCGCTTCGCTCTCATCCTTTTCGCAACTTTGATTGTGGCCACGGTTGCGGGACCGCTGGACGTTGAGGACAGATTCGCTCACTATGGCTATGGTGGTGGATACGGTGGGGGATATGGAGCACCTGCTCCTCGTCCTCCTCCCCCTCCACCCCCGGCCCCTGCCCCTGCCCCACCTCCACCTCCACCTCCGCCACCACCACAGCAACCTGCCTTTGCCAATCCCTTTATTCTACTGTTATGCGCGTTGAGACCAGCACTTTGCCCAGGTCAGTGCTTTCCCTTTGTAATAATTTATTCATCAACATTGCATATGTGCAAACAAGTATATACCACAGCTGCTGGATCTATGCTCCGAAGAGGAGGAGCTAATTTCCCCCTACAGCGTGCGGTTCCTTTGACAGTTTCCCCTCTCCCTTACTTGGTCACGTGCTGAAGGGGGAAATTGGCTCCTCCCCAAAGGCGCATAGAAGCAGTAATTCGGGTATACTTGGACAGCGTTACGAAAGTTTACCCTGAGCGTTATTACTGGCCGGGTGTCTGCTGTAATAGAATTCTTGGATTTCCTGGAAAAGTCATGGAATTTGAAATTGGTCATGGAAAATCATCGAAACATTAATGATAGTATTTAAAAAATTTCAATGTGTTCACAATAATACCTGCACTAAATTACAATACAGTACAGTAAAACCTGTCTACAGTGGAAACCATTTGTCTATAGTTAAACATTTGACTTTTTGCGCCATTTGTAAATGATATAAAACGCTCTCTATGTTGGAAAACCTGTCTGTGGTGGAAAGTTTTTCTGCTAATGATTAAGACTTGGAAATCCTTGAAAAGTCATGACTTTTTGTAAACGTGGTAGACACCCTGGCGTACTGCTGAAACCACGAACTCCATGATATTCGTGTGTGTATCCAGATTTTGTATAATTTAGTTGTAATATTTATTTATTATAAAGTTAGTTAGCAATAAAAGTGTTGTTCTTTGCAATAATAATTCTTATTGAATATGTTTATGGCAACTATAAATTCTTGTTTGAATTCAAACTTCATTTTCCAGTTCCACCACCTCCTCCTCCTCCGGCTCCAGCTCCTCCTCCTCCGGCTCCAGCTCCACCACCTCCGGCTCCAGCTCCGGCCCCAGCCTCAACCGCTGCCGCCCCAGCTCCGGCCCCAGCCTCAATCGCTGCCGCCCCAGCTCCGGCCCCAGCCTCAACCGCTGCCGCCCCAGCTCCGGCCCCAGCCTCAACCGCAGCCCCAGCCACCGAAGCCCCGGCCACCGCAGCCCCAGCGACTGAAGCCCCAGTCACCGAAGCCCCATGTTCGTTAACATCTATCGCAAGGATAAGAACAACTTTTGCATGACAACATAAGGGTACAGTAGCAACCATGCACCAAACTTCCACAAGTTTCCTTCAGCCAACAACTGTAGAAGTTGAAGCACGGTTGCCCCAATGGCCCTACGAGTTATTCTAATCCTAGGACGAATATATACTTAGCGAACAGATTTTTAGATTTTTGTTGTTATATAACCAGGGTTGAATTTTATTGCAGCACCAACTCTTCCGTGATTCCAACATGGCGACGTGTAAGCTGAACCAAAGAAGACTGAAAATACCTGCGAAGGGTCAACCTGTTTTACCAAACCAAATTCACGTAGAATAGTTAAGGGAATAGTTACCGGTATTTGAAATTGTAAGAAAGGATGCAAACATAGCAACATTAAAATATTTCAATGCAGTTCTGACTCTGAAGTTCAAAATACGGATTCCATAATTAAAGGTTAACTGACAGGGTTTTGTAAGGTACCCTGATAATTGGTTTGTAAGTAGCTATTTGTGTCCTTTATACACTGGCGCAAC
>JAQFZQ010003421.1:0-10787 GCA_034696005.1 Glomeris marginata | reverse complement strand
CTTTTAGTTTTCCATCTTCAAATCCCACCAACACATATCAGATGAGGAAATTTCCAAACTTTTGTCTGATAGTGTAGTCCGTTAACTGGAGCGTCACTGCCGCGACATCAATTGAAACTCGTGTGGGATGTGCAGTGAAAACAACTAATGAAGCTTACCCCCACTTCGATTTTTTCTAGTGAAATACTCGCTCATCTGTTTTAATAACCTAAGAAAACTTTTGATAGATTGAAATGCACCTCAAGACTGGAATGTATACCAAATTTCAGCTCTCTACAATGTTGGGAAGTTAGGTTAAAATGAGCGCAAAGAAGTCCCTGCAAACAAACATAATAACTGCATAGAATATGATCTTGCCTAAACTCTGGAAAAGTCAGTGGATATGAACAGTGTTACACGGTATGTTCTCCAATCTCTTCTTTTAAGTCTGGTTTTCCTACAATAACTTTCATTTACTCGGTATAAAATCCAATTAGTTGCGCGCATTGCTATTGGTATCCCACTGCTCTTCAACTATTACACCATTTGTAGCCTAAGCAATATACACAGCTATTTGTCTGTGTTTTCTACACAGACTGAAGAACCAAAGAAGCGATGTAAACAAACTTTGCGCAAGTACAAATTTAGCAGGGGAATTTGCCACTGTATTTATACCATTGCTATTTGCACTATATATGGTGGCTCGCTTTAGAGCTGAGAATGAAAATAAAGCTGTCTGCCTTGTGTGGTGGTATACGTGGTAAGTGCACTGGAATGGTGATCACGTGACGAGGAGAGGACTGATGAAATTCGGACTCGTTTCGCATCCATCGCAATTTCGCAGCCACCTCTCAACGCACTCAGATTCATCATCATTTTGGGTTGCCATTTTTTGGGAAATGCTCTCTCTAGTGGAGTGAGTGAGTGATTGGAGCATGCGTGCACACCTGCCTCAACTCTGTCCAAACACCTATTTGTCACATCCCATGAAGTTGCTGCTAAGAAACTAAACCTTTGGGGAACATCGTGAGAAGGTTGTGTAACAAGAGGAACAACTTGAATCCAATCCGTTCGCAATGTTCCAGCAACACTGAATTCACTTTGACAACTTTCCCACTAAATCTTCTAACATCAAAGCTATTGGTGCAGTTATTACATGGGTTACAAAGATATTTTGCACCAAGAAGAAAAATTGTGAACGATCCTGCATGATTTTAGGAAAACGAATTATTCCTGCAGGAGAATAGGAGATTTCCTGCACAGCTTTTCCTGCATAAAATACTTTGAAGAAATGTGCAGGAAACATCTAACTTTTCTGCACATAACGTTGTGCAGGAAAACCGATCAATATCCTGCATTTGCCATGCACAACATTATGCAGAAAACGTCCTGCAGTCTCTGCATGATCCTGCAAAGACTTTTATTGTGAATCTCATTGTGTATAGCGAAATTTGGTTCATAACACTCAGTGAATTAAACCAGGAAAACTCAAGTGAAAATGGTAATCACGAATTGGTACGAATCATTTGTAAATAGGAACAATTTTTATGAATGCTGTTTTAAAAGACAGCCCCTATGTTATCCTTTAAAATCAGAACCCATGAAAACAAACATGATTACACAGTATATATTGTAAACCAACATTTGTTTGTATCGACTAATTAAGTGATGTCCACTTGCGGGTACCCGCATCTCGTATACGCATATAAATTGTTTGTAAATAAACGGCTATATAGTGAATATTTTGAATAAAATTGCGATGAATAAATGAGGGAGTTTTACCTTTTTTGAAGTGTCATAGTCGTTTTGCACAGTGAAGGATGATTGATTGCTCGTCAAACAAATCGTGAAGTTGGCCATCTTTGAGGAATTTTCACAGTTGCAAGTAGGAGAACTTCAGCGATGTTTAAAACCTAGAAAAGTAATCCATATTTAGCATAAAATATCCAGAATGTTATTGCAAGCATACAAATCCAGAATGTTATTGCATAAAAATCCATAGTATTAGTTTTACTGCATTATACTTCATTATAAGTTGGTTGAATAAAGCGAGTCAGTTGCACACACAACACTAGACCAATGAGTTGTACACATATATGGTCATTGGTTTGTTCATTGTGCTGTGATCATTGCATGCGAAGTTTTGCTTTCGTTTTTAATACGCGTATAAGCTAAGGGGAACTTTTAGCGGGGGCTTCACTGCATAACACAAACTGCTATGTACTTGTATGACATTTCGCACATTGGCTCCTTTTGTATTATGTAAAAACAAACAGTAACAGTGTATTTCCACTAATCTGAACATGCTCTACAACTTTGTAATTGAAACTTCTGCTCTATCGCGAACAGGGACAAAGATACACTTCGAGTGCGCTTGACCCCGAGGTCCAAGGACACTCTCGTTTCGTCCAATGAATTCCTCACCTATGGGTTCCTATTCAACTCTATTAATAGTTTTTAGGTTCATGATTATTTCAGCAAGATTTATGGGATGGCCCATGTTTCTGACTTAACCCTGTTTGAGCTGAAGCGGATCGGTTTTGAAACGTTATTTAACCTAACCTGAACTAACCAAAACTAACTTATAACTATATTAATCCATTGATTTCATTCACATAAATGGTTGGAATGTGTAGTTAGAAAAGATCCGCATCGACTCGGCGTACGCTTCGGCTCAGCCGGCAACATATATAACAATAACTATTTAGAATACAGCACCACTGTTCACCTTTCCAGTAGTAATTAGGATTTATCTTAATGGACATTTGTGCTTCCAACCGCAATGGGAAATGGCTCAGTTTAGGAGCCACGCAGTCGTTGGTTATATTTTGAACATTTTGCGGTGACGTTGCGAACCGAAACTTTGCCTGATTTCGGTTTAGCCACGTACACTAATCGGATTTGGTGGCATTTGCATTTACTGAGTGGGTGTATGTATGTATATGTGTGTGAGTCATGCGCACAAGTTGATAGGAACCGCGCACCTTGAATGGACGAAGCCATTTAATATCTGCGGCACTTTTGAGGGATCGATCACGTGACGTGACATTTAAGAAGGTTTGGCACGGACAGTAATTTCATTGAAAAGAGTTGATAGATGGAGTATCAAAGGATCCGCCATTATTTGACTTCATCTTGATGTGGTTACACTCGGTATGGCACACATGCCGAATTTCAATACTCGACACAAAGCGTACTTATTGTTAAGTCTACATTTGCTACTATATGGGCAATAAGCCAGAAGCACTTGGCAGTTGACAAGCCTGCCATGCCATTTCAGTATAAACACTTAGATATATTGCAATCTTATAAGATCTGGTCGACTTCTTAATATACTGTCACGCGGTCATATCCGGCATATCGCGTACTATATTTCAGAATGTACGTGACCAGACTTTTGGGACACCTTGTATATTGGAAGAGTAGTTGCCTGACATATTGTATTGTATTGTATAATAGACAACGAATGTTAAGCAATAATGCAAAAGACCAATTCTTTAGGATCACTTAGCAGGTCCAGCGATGAATATGTAAGCCTCACCTACTTTCTACGTGCTGCCACCTACAGGGTTGTACCCGCAACTGCAATCACATGACAAGTCGCTTAGCCTTTATTATACCAAGGAATACCAAGGTTATGGAATGGAGACTCCAGCCAAGCGATGCTTCAGATGCGTGTCTGAAAATGCACTCCGTTTGGAACCAAAGGTGTGAACTCGTGACTGAGCTACCGTAAATTTCCTTATAGAAGCTCAGGCTTCAATTCAAAACTAGTAGAATATAATGGCACTTTCACAAGCGGAGTTTGAGCTGGTTCCCATTATACAAGCATATTGGGAACAGGTTTTTAGTTTTGTTTGGCCAAAATGCCGCAGCTTTAATTCGAAACTGGTTTCAATTGGAGACCGGCTTCTGTTAGGAAATTTACGGTATACTATCTTGTAAAGGTAGATTGCAGATGTATGATGCGTGCTGCAGTGAAGCAACGCCTTGTTTACTAAGGGTTGTAAGAAGTGGACCGCTTGGCATGTATGAAAATAAACCAGACAAATGTAGCAGCAACCAGTCCTAGGTGATAACCCTTAGTAAACGAGACGTTGCTTCACTGCAGCACACAGCAGTCATATTGGATCCCCGGATTTCACTACGGTTCATAAATGCACCAAACTTTCTGAAACTAATTTTGATTAACTAAATCGAATGTGTTCTTCATTCGCCTAATTCCAAATTGTGCCCCATCTTCAACGGTTCAAAAGTCAGAACATGGATGACCTTGAAGATGACGTCATAGGTCAGGTGCGATATGATTTTCTGATTCCTCGCATGTGACTTCCTATTCAACTGCCAGATAGTTTTCATTCTAATTGCCACCGTGTTATTTATATAAATCAAGGCTTAGACTTTTGGTTCACCCTGTATTTTTATACACATCAATTTCCCAGAGCTTCCCTGATTTTCCAGTGTCAGTTCACCCTGTTTGATGCTATGCAGTGCAGTCACCATTTTAAGCCATCAGTCTGTACATTTGTATTTGAAAGTATTGGACACGATTTCAAATAAAACTGTAATAACATGAAATATGTAGAATAGTCCATATCGATTGCAATAACAATATGGGACTGGGTTGTAAGGCTTCACAGGCTGCACAGGTTACATCTTCATTTTTTCCAAATAACTATTGAAATGTTTGGAAACATTTCAGAATACACATGATCTTTTCGGCTTCGCTTCGGTTTGTTCAATATTACATTGACATTGCAAAAACAATTTTTTTTTAATGGGCCCTTTGCTTGAAAATTTTTCTGCATACTGTTGTCAGTTTGGCTGTCAATAACTCGGACAGAAACGAAAAGTTGAAAAAATGAATGTAAGGAAAGCAGTTGTACGCATTGCACGCGAAGGTGCGCGGTGCGCAAAGTAGATACTATGAACTTGTATCGACAGCTGCTGCCTTCCCAAATGTCCCAACAGGGTTTCCAGAGGTATATAGTAGTTTATTGCAATAGTCCTTACAATATTTATATTATGTATTGCCAAATATAATTTCACTAAATATAGCGGTATACTACAATACGTATCTATTTCATTCTATCGCGGTTACGGTTAAATATACGTATTACATATAAATTTATGGAATCTTAAATTATTGTTATCAAATATAAATATGTAGCCACGTGGTATGAATAACACTACACAGAATAGAAATGTTCATTAGAAATAGTATACTCAGTATAATGAAAATTAGTATTATATTTTTCAACTATAGGCTAAACGCGGAGAAATGTTTGCGCACATTCATTATGGACGGTCCCTTATATGCTGAAAATTGTATACTGTACAGTAAACCTTAGTAAACCAATAATGAGGTTTATATAGCTCATTGGTGAAACCTGTCTATGGTGAAAACCTGTCTATGGTGGAAACTATTTATAGTGAAAACCTGTCTATGCTGGAAACTATTTATGGTGGAAACCTGTCTATGGTGGAACTATTTATGGTGGAAACCTGTCTATGGTGGAACTATTTATGCTGGAAACCTGTCTATAGTGGAAACAGGTCTATGCTGGAAACCTGTCTATAGTGGAAACAGGTCTATGGTAGAACTATTTATGGTGGAAACTGTCTATGGTGGAAAACCTGTCTATGATGAAAGCCTGTCTATGCTGGAAACCTGTCTATAGTGGAAACAGGTCTATGGTGAAGCCTGTCTATGGTGGAAACAGGTCTATGGTGAAGCCTGTCTATGGTGGAAACTATTTATGGTGGAAACCTGTCTATGGTGGAAACTATTTATGGTGGAAACCTGTCTATGGTGGAACTATTTATGGTGGAAACCTGTCTATGGTGAAAAATGAAAATGTTTTTGGAACCACAGACTGAATGAAAAAAAAAAATATTCTTAAAAACCTCTCTATGCAGGAAATCCTGTCTTTGTTTGAAGGCTTCTCCAGTCCCTTTAGATTCCACCACAAACAGGTTTCACTGTATTATAATTGTTTAAAGGTCACTTGTATAAAGGTTACTTGTAATGAATGACATGCATTAATTGTATAAATATCACTAAAGATTATTTTTACATTCAATATTTTATCATAAAAATCTTACCATTTGAATTTGTTATTTCAGCTATGAGTTTGGGATTTCATACTTCAGGCCCATTGAACACCTTTGGGTCTTTTATCACTTTGTACCAATTTTATATTAAGCAATATTATTTTAGCTATCCTCCATGTTAAGAGGAATTAATTACATACAGTAATTAATCACACAGACATTACATTCCAAATACAGTATTATTTAATAATATTATAACTTTATTACTATTATATAAGTTATTGAAAATTATATGTACCTTGAAATGAAAGGTCCTTTCTGTCCATAAACAGGATATCAAAATGCTTTGAATGCAGAGTGCAGACCATTCCACTTCCAAATAATACTTGTAATGATTGCCCAAATGACCGGAAATTCGTGGCAGTTTATTTTAGACTGTCTGGTTTTGCAATTAAGCAATCTACCTTTTGTCCTCGAAAGTGTTCGCATAAATTATACAAAGGGAGGGGCAAAGTACTAAAAATATACCAACCAGATTAAAGTGAACTTTGAACTCATTCACATACAACTTTCTGCTGTGATTACATATTTTTCAACATTTTAATACCAACTGTTGGTTTCATCAGTCATATGAAAAACATTAAGATGTTCAATCTAGAACAGCTGACAAATTCAAGGAATTATTATCCTCAGGTTGATCAGGAACAGAAAAATCGTTCTTCATTATCATCTTTATCATCATTATCTAATCTCAATCAAATGCTAATTACCAATGTACCACCACCACCTAATTATGATTACCGCTCATCAAGATTACAACTTCCCCCTCAGATGTACATTCCAAGGACTTCGGAAAATATGAGGTAAATTCTGTACAACTTATAAATTAAAGGTGAACTGACATTTGTAATCATGACCTGAAACGTAACCCTCTTAATCCAAGTAAACAGAAAAGAAAGAAAAATCATGAAGGAATTAAGTTACCTACTGTAATAAAGTCTGTGAAAATTAGTAAAAAAAAGTTACATGTATTAGCAATTAAAGAAGGATGGGGTAAATGAGTTAGGAGGTTCAAAAATGCTGGCCAACCTTCTATTTGGCAAAACGATGAAGGAAGCAAGTGTTACTGTACAAAATATCTGTGGAAATAATGTTTATTAGCACTTAATATTAGACGGGGTAATTAAGTTAGAAGGTTTTCCAATGCTGGCCAACCTCCTATTTAACAAGAAAGTGTTACTACAAAATTTCTGTGGATTTAACCTAAAAGAAAGAAAAGAAATTAATTTGCTGTAATAAAGTCTCTGTGGAAATTAGTAAAAAAGTTATTAGCACCTAAAGAAGGAAGGGATAATTAAGTTAGGAGGTTCAAAAATGATGGCCAACCTTCTATTTGGCAAAATAATGAGGAAGCAAGAGTGTTACTGTACAAAATATCTGTGGAAATAAGGTTAAAAATACCTGTTAGCACTTAAATTAAACGGGGGTAATTAAATTAGAAGGTTCACTTAAGCTACTCAACCTCCTATCTGGCAAATTATTAAATAACTTTGTGTTTACCGCGGTTTTTTTACTAATTCCAACAGTTATTTGGCTGCAAAAAAATACTTTCTTTCTCCATTTTCTTCATACATCTTACAAAACCAAGTCAGTTCACCTTTAAATAATTCAGTTACAAATGAAATAATTTTTGTAATCATATACAGGGAACTGGGATCATTGATGTTCAAGGCACACTACGGGCTTCTGGCAAACTGTCCACCTCCAATCAATTTCCAATCCCATTTTGCCCAACCAAAATACACATTACCACCGTGTTACTGTAACCATCCACCCGCACCGACACCTTACAAGTCCCACTCCGTGGTCTACAATCCTAGGCCTTATAATAAACAATATAACACCGATTGTTACCACCAATTCAGTAACAAAGATGATGAATCTTTCCTCACTGAAAATGAATTGGATATGATATTGGAAAGAGCTCTGGAAGGGTACGACGCGAACAAACCGGCAAGTTCCGCTCAGGCCACCACCGTGTCCATTAGCAATGGGTACCAAAATTACCAATGTCCCTCATCGAATACTCTGCAAGGGGACAATGCAACATTGGCTGTGGCTATGGCCCCAAACGTTTCCCTGAAAATAAATCCATGCGAAGGGAAGGGTAGGAAGAAGCCGCGCAAGCAGCCGAACCCGCGGAAAAGCGCGGACTTCGAAGATCCTAATTTCCAAGGGGTTGTGATCAGCATGCATGCTAAACTAGAAGGAACAGAGAGTAAATTAACTATATATTCCTCATTTAGGTATGATTATGTCATAGATTAAGTTTCCAATTAAAAGAACTAACACTAAACTTAAAAGGTTGGTTTACAAAAACGCTTGGAAATAATAAAAAAAAAAAAATCTGAGCACCCATGAGACCTTTACTAACCAATAAATAGATTTCAACCAACATCTTTCAACAGTATTATACTGTAATAATCAGGGCAATGTCAACACAAGCTCAATGAATTACAATAAAACCTTTTTTTGGCGTGAATTTTGGAATCCGCGCGCAATGTTGAAATTAAATATTACAAAATAAATATAATTCATTTCTGTTCAGTTTCCACCTGTATATGGATTAGAAATATTAATTTAATGTACGTTTATGTTGAAAGGGGCAAACATTGCAAGCTTCGAAGTCTACGCCGCGCACGCCGCAGGAGACAGAGGTCCGCGGCGAGGAACATTTCTGACTCGGGACACTTGTACGGTAACTTCCATAGGTTTTATGTAAGGAAAAATATATGTGTTGATGTATGGGTCAATAGATGTGGTGATTGGGTGAACAGGAAAGCTGTGTGCCTCGTGCGGGACAAGAAGTACTCCGGTGTGGCGGGACGCTGAGGACGGTACACCTTTGTGCAATGCGTGCGGAATCAGGTTGTTGACCGCGTAATGCAACCGAATTTATTTTCTCCATTTTCAGGTGTCTATCGTTTGTAATTGGCAATGAATACTTTTTCGCGCAGATATAAGAAGTACAGGATGAGGTGCAAGAGATGTTGGGTTATCCCGAAGCGACGCGCCAAGGTGTACCGCAAGTGCGGAGGCTGCGGGTCACCGCTCAAATACGTTTTTGTTAAAAATCCATAAGACTTTGTTTATGAATGTTGTATTTATTGGAAACATGGAAGTTCGTGTTTCATTTCGGTCAGGTTGAATTATTAGCAGTATGAAGGCGAATTATGGCTTCCACTAAAAAACAATATACGCATATATTGTTTTTCGCGGAAAACTACATATTTGTTTCACTGAATAACATTTAATTTAATATTATTGTTTGAACTGTTAACACAAAACTATTTTGTTCATTAAGTTTATTTCCTTTATGAATTTGCTGTCCAGAATTAATTTAACTCGCGAAAAACTCGCCGAGTGAACGCGTCCATTGATTTTCCTCTATAATTAATATTATTCAAAATGTATTTAAATACTATAACAATCAATTACATTAAATCCTAATCTGAATTAATGATGTGACATAAATCATAGACACTTAAAATCCATCCTTACAAATAATTAACTTAACATTCACCTTTAAATGCGAATTCATCGCTAAGCGACTCAAAAAATGTCTACTTTACAAATAATTACAGACTCAACTAAAGTAATCAGTATTATAGTTTCTGGACCAATTACAACAATATACCAATTAAAGTTTAATCCCAAAGGTAACTAAAAGGGAAGTGAAACTTCGTTCAAACTTGCGAACTTAACACGCGCGTGAATTTAATTTAATTTTCCATGTTATTATTATATGTTATAAAAGTTATTACATAATTTGATTTCTGTGTAAACTACTATTAGAGTTAACCTATTATTTTGCTGTGATACCTGTATACTTAATAGTTTCTGCATAATTGTTTTGCGCATCAAGTACAAGATTTCAAGCTCGTTCGGTTTCTTGTCTTAAAGGCAGGATATAAATTAGAAAGTATCCTAATTTATTATTTGTCATTTTCATATTACAAGATTACTACTAAACCATTAAACAATTGTGCCATGATCTTAGTAGGGTCTTCATCTTAATTTTGATAATTTTAACATCGTGATGTCCGTTCGACGGCCGCGAATTCAAACTATGTTAAATTTATAATTTTATTTAAGTCAATTAGTTTATTCCAACTTAAAAATTTGTTTCACAACCATAACCAATGCATTCAGTTTCTGTTTTTATAGTTAATATATTAGTGTGTTTCCTTCACATGTCAAAATTTGATATTACCAAATGTCGCGCGTTGTTTTTCGCTGTAAAACGTAAAGAAATGTGTATTACCATATACTAAAACAGTTGTTATGTACAGTAAGAAATATTAAAAGGTGGTAAAGTACCTTGAAAGTATGCTGTGTCAGTTTCATCATCTGGTACGGGCACAAACGGCGGGGTCGTGTCCAAAAGATTACTCCAGTCGGTGTCTTTGAACACCGAGAGCTCCTTGATACCTTGGGAAATGAACGGAATGAACTGTGTGACCTTACGTCTGGACACCATTGAGCCTTACCATCTGCATCTGGTCTATCGGCTGGATCCATAGTCAATATCCTATCTATCGCGTGTCGCGCGTCTTCCGAAATGGCTCCGTCCTCCGGCCATTCTATATCTTTTCAAGACGAAATAATATAATTTCATTAAGGCTGGGCCGCGCTGGATGACGTCATCGGGGGAATCTACAGTGGCACGGAGCTTTGTAAAGCGATCATAAATC
>JAQFZQ010003420.1:0-10788 GCA_034696005.1 Glomeris marginata | reverse complement strand
GCAATAATGCTTCAAATGGCCTCAAATTTTCAGACAATGTTCCTAAATTAGTGACAATCAAATGCTAGTTTTTTCAGTGTATGTTGCAAAACTTTCTCAGTTCACCTTTAATATTATATGATTGCCCGCATTGTCCAAAAATTTGATTAAAATCCCCTAGATGGTCATATGTCTCATCAACTTGGGATAATAAATGTTCTACTGTATATTGTGTTTTTGCATTTAATTATATAAGTTTTGTATTTTCAGTTGGATGTAATTGTGGTTGATCTCGATGGTGGAAGTATTTTGATTCCGGAATGTGTTAATGTCCCTCGTCTTCCTGAGCCTCTTAACTCGCTAGTCCATGATGCTCTCACTATGGTAAGAAACCATGTTAAAAAGATACAATAAAGAAACAGGAATTTCTTATATAACTTTTATTTTTGATAATAAAATATACAGGTACTTCATCCGGATGTTTTGCAAGCGGATAATACTTTCCCGTCTGCTCAAGTTGGACCTTCTCCACCTGCTTGTTTAGTGAGAACTTTCTATAGGTTATATCCTCTTGCACAGATATTGTAAATAGTATTAATATATTGCCAATGAAATTTACAGGATAAAGAAATTCGAGCCATATTTCTGCGGTTATTTGCGCAAATCCTACAAGGTTATCGTTTGTGTTTAACAATAATCCGCATTCATCCAAAGCCGTTTATTACGTTTCATAAGGTACAATTGGCTGTTGTGTTTCTTTCTAATTAGATTATTATTATAAATGTATTTATCATGTATTTATAAGTATAACACAATTATTTTTGGTTTAGGCTGCTTTTCTCGGACAAAGAAATCTAATCGACGATGAGTTTACTACCAAAGTTTTAGACTGTATGTTTTTCAACACTTTTGTTGCGGAAAGGGGTCCACCTTACAGGCTGTGTGATACTTTCGATGAGGTAAAACCATCGTTGGATATGAAATAATATATGGAATTATTGAGCAATGTTTAATGGAATTTGAACAGCTGTATGCGGGTATGCAAGATATGATGAAAGCGGAAAACTCCAATTATAATCTCATGTTTAAGAATATTCAAGACCTTGCTCAACAACTTTATCAAAATGTAAGGTGTAACTACTGGTTTTGCTTTATATTATTAGAAGCGGTAATTAAAAATGTTGGGTTTAATTTAGGAAAATCCTAATCCTCAGCCGTACGTGCAGAAAATCCCACGTCCGACGGAAGGCGCGTTCACTAGAATCCACCAACCTACTTTCCCTACTATAGATTGCAAGAAAGTGAATGAAATTATAGAAGAGGGCTTATCGAAACACAATATTAAACCACGGTACGAGTCCTTGTAACTCCCATAAATAATTATCCTTTTGTTAAAATGAGTTTATGCAGGATTACCATTGAAACTATTAAAGCCTATAATAAAATTCTGAACCTTTATTGTCTTTAAAGTAGCATTTAAACCATATAAAAGCTTATATTTGCATTGTAAGCACAAATATATCACTGTTCTCTTTTATGTTGCCTAAAGAACACTTGAAAAACAAACAAATGGGATGTAATTAGCCAAAAAAAAATACAAAATGTATACTTTTAATGATTTCTAAAGGAAAATAAGTACATATTACTGGATTTGCTTTAAAAATTAGTTAAATGCATGGGATATTGTAATCAAACAAAAACATCCGAATGGATTTTGTGTATTTGTAACTGCATTTGTGACCAAAACATTATTATTAAAGAAAATAAATTATAAGTAATTTTAAGGTTAACCTATGAATACATATTTTGCAATTTAGCACCATAATAACATATATTTTGCAATTTAACACCTACAATAACTTATATTTTAAATTACTGTAGGTGGGAACCCTGGATTATGTAATAATACTTCAATGAGAAGTATGTTTATACTGAATATGAAATTAATATACAATGCATCTTTATTACACAGGCTTCAGATATTAAGGCCTCAACTTCCTCGTATTATTCCTGTTGGTTCCCCAATCTGCAATGCACTAGATGGCCGTATGGGCATGACCAATAGCGCGAGGCGTCTCGAGGTCCTGCGCAACTGCGTCAACTGTGTATTTGAAAATAAGATATCGGATGCTAAAAAAGTAAGTTATTCTCTAAGCATTGAAACATATTGTAATACATATCACCTTCTAATGTTATTTTACTATTGAAAAATTATTAAATTTCAGGCACTTCCGGCTGTTCTCCGCGCATTAAAAACTAAACCGGCTCGATTGGCCCTTTGCTCCGAACTGTCGCAACATGTTATTGGCAACAAGGCCATATTAGAGCATCAGCAGTTTGATTTGGTTGTACGGCTGATGAACTGTGCTCTTCAGGTCAGTATTTACATACATGATCAGCTGTTTTATAGAAATGTAACTTTGGTTTTTCTGCTTATAGGATGACACCGGTATGGATGCTCACGGTGTTGCAGCTGCATTGCTTCCGCTTGCAACAGCATTTTGCCGGGTTACTATATATACTATAATACAATATATCAAGTATTCGTTGATGGTTTTATTCGTATGTAATAGTGGTTATTTTGTGATTTTAACGTAGAAATTGTGCACGGGAGTTATCCAGTTTGCGTACACCTGCATTCAAGACCACGCTGTTTGGAGTAATCAACAATTTTGGGAAGCTGCTTTCTACCAGGATGTGCAAAAGGATATTAAAGCATTGTACCTTCCCGGTCATGAAAACAACCGTGGAGCTTTGAGGGAATCATCACTTAGCCCTACGAACCACCGCGATGCAAGTTTATTAAATATTCTCAACACACCTTATATATATTATTTGATTTCTCTGATGCGAAGTTAAATATCTTAATAATGTTATTTGTTACTTATTAGAGCAATGAATTGTCAGCAATTTGGGCAAAGGACAGATGTTTGAGCGTGCCGAATTACGCTACGAGGAGAGTTAGCGGAATAATAAGACCACCAGAACCAACAGCTTTGGAAATTGCAGCTGAACAGGTTCATATACAGTTATTGGGAAAGTTATCTAAAGGAGAATTTTAAGTACATTTGTAAAGTTTGTTGTTTACGCGTGAATGGCAGATGAGGACATGGGCTTCGTTAAGTGATGAGAAACAAGATGAACTTGTTAGCAATGAGGAATCAACAGTTTACAGTCAAGCCATTCATTACGCCAACCGTATAGTTTACCTTCGGGTTCCCCTGGATGTTAGTAAAGGTAATTACAGTTCGCTGAGCATCGAAGGTGAGAGTAACAGCAACAGTATCATCACAAATAGGTAAGCGTTTGTAAGCTAATTTCTCAAAGTACATCGAATTTGGTGGGTGACACTAGTATTATTTGAAAATTAGTGTGGGAGATAGTGACAGTTTAGGTGCGGAAAGTGGTTTCGAAGAAGACACGTCCGAGATAGGAACCAATGTCATTCGCTTCGTATCGCGGTTCGTTGACAAAGTATGCACTGAAAGTGGGGTTACCGAAGACCATGTCAAGTCATTACATCAGATGATACCTGGTGAGAAATTACAAATGAATTAAACTGTATTTTGTCTAGTTTTTGTTTTGTTTTTAAGCATTATTTTGATTTTTGGGTGAATATTTAGGTGTGGTCGCAATGCACATCGAGACTTTAGAAGCTGTACATAGGGAAAGTAAGCGACTTCCGCCCATACAAAAGGTAAGATTAATCTATTAACAATTAGTGTCAGAGTTGTTATCATGCAGATTGTTTTAAATTGTATTGTTTCCATGTTAATTAAATTTGCATTATCTTACAGCCCAAAATAACCGAACCAGTTATACTCATTGGGGAAAGGATTATCCCACTGAAACTGAGGGTCTATTTAATACCTGATGGACGGGAAGAAGGTACAGGTGGAAACCTTGGAGGTCCTGCTCTGCTTCCAGCTGAGGGAGCTATATTTATTACAAATTACCGCATAATCTTCAAAGGTTCTGCTTGCGATCCATTTTGTAAGTAACACTTGATTGGATTTTGTATATTGCTATATTTACTGAAGGTTTTTGTTTTTTCCTTGCAGCTTGCGAACAAGTTATAATTCGAAGTTTTCCTATCGCTTCGTTAACCAAAGAGAAACGTGTTAGTGTTCAGTATTTGGCTCATTTAGATCAATGGTTACAAGAAGGATTACAGTTGCGGTCAAGCACTTTTCAAGTTAGTTTCTCCGTCACGTGTTTTTACTCAAGTGTCACACCGATATCTTATTTGTTTTATGATGTATTTCCAGTTGATAAAGGTTGCTTTTGATGAAGAAGTAACATCTGAAGATATCGAAGCTTTCAGGAAGTACATCCAACACTTGCGCAACCCGTCATCTGTCTACGATCTGTTTGCATTTGCCAGTCAAGCTTCGAGTACGGCAGTTACTGTTCAGAAGCAGAAGGAAAAGAATGCCACCCTTAGGTTTGATTGTTATAACTGTCTTTCTTATAGGTAGACAAATAAAATAAAATATAATCCTTTTACGTTGTACCTTAAAGGGGTCTTGCGAAGAAAACTTTGCTGAAGACCGCGAGGAAAGCCGGATTCAAGCCGAAGCCCTCATCTAGAAAACAGAAGTATATTCTGTCTAATTTGCATCCAACTGGAAAAAGTCTTACTATTCCTGGCCGAATGCAAGGAAACTTTCCTCTTACCGAAGAGATATCAATTGACCGGCCAAATTCATTACTCGAAGATGATGCAATGAGTGAGATTCATTAATGACATTCTTCCTTAACTGTATTATATTTCAGTTAATGTATTTCAAGCATACACTTAATACATTTTATGCGTACAATTTGCAGTGGATGATGATGATGAGATGACAAGGCCTTTGTCCGGGGCCGTGCCGCAGACATTACAAACAGATTCAAAAACCCTGGAGAAACTAAGCAGCAGAAGTTACTACAGGGACTTCATCCGACTTGGATTGGGTTCTCTAAGTAACAGTGGAAGTGCAAACAGTGCAGCTTCAAAAGGCAGAGTTGATCCTTTTCGAATGTCTACCATCAATGCTGGTTATACTTTGTGCCGGAGGTGATTTGCTTCACTTTGAGGACTTTGTCATTTGTATTTGTTTATGTTTCAACAATTAAACAGAATGATAAATTTTTTAACAGCTATCCCGGTCTTCTAGTCGTACCTTGCAGCGTTTCCGATGACAGTTTCCGCAGATTGAGCCGTTGCCATAGACACGGCAGGTAAAGTATATGACATTGTTCAACTAGATTTAACAAAACTTCAAGCTAACATTATCCATTTTTGACTGTGTGGACATATTAGAATTCCTGTAATTACATGGCGGCATCCGCGAACTAAAGCACTCCTCCTCAGAGGAAGTTCCTTCTTCAATAAAGGCGTTATGGGAATGTTAAAAGGACACCAATCTTCCACAAGTAGAAAGACTTGACATTATCCAATATCTGATATCATTCATAGTATGCTGATTTCCATTTGCAAATTAATTTTTAGGCAATTCAAATGAATCCTCGGCAAGTTTAGAACAAGAGAAATTATTCTCCGCCGTAGTCAATTGTACTCCTCTGAGCAGTCATCCACACAGTGCATGGACTTCAATGACTGACTCTTCATTGAGCATTAATTCTTTGACACTGGCTGCTGGATTGCCTTCGGGTGCCGGTGACGGACTGGGGACATTGACACCGGAAGTGGGCCGGCGAGGAAACCCATTCTCAAAAGCAATGAATAGTTTACGGCATAGTGGTGGCAGAGTTGCAAAACGTAATTACCTTGTAGAAAACAATTGAATTAGTTGGGTACATTGATTGTTTAAACAGATCAAAATGATTTTGGGGGGGACCCAAAAGCGGGTTTCCCCGGTTTTACAGATTTCTCTAGATGGGGCAGCTTGAAAGAAAAGGGCTCGCTGACAAATATGGGACCAGAATTAGGTTTTCCAAGTAACATGAGACCACTTGAAGGTGATTCCACTCTGGACAGTAGCGTACACAGTTTCCATAAAGCTGCTTTGTACGTATTCGGAGACAAGACGCAAATTAAAGTATTACTTTTGTCATTTGATCACTGTAATTTTATTATTTGATTAAGTACTTAGTTGAATTAATTACTTTTTCAGTGGATCCGGCCAGAGATGTTCACAAAGTGTGACTTCATACCAGTTGACTATTTCGAAGTTAGACAGGTGAAGGCCAGTTTCAAGAAACTGATGCGAGCTTGCGTTGCCAGCGCGGTGGTTGCCGATCCAGAAAGAAGTTTTCATAAAGCTGTCGAGAACTCCGAGTGGCTTCAACAGGTTATTATATTATATTTTCCTACTGGTAAATAAGAAATAAGTTTTGATGCAATATTTTGTTTGTAGCTTCAAACTATCTTGCGATTGGCCGGAGCTATTGTTGACCTGATGGACGTGCAAGGTTCCTCGGTGATGGTTTGCCTTGAGGATGGGTGGGACATAACAGCACAGGTAATGTGACTTAATCTAGTACATAAAGTAAAATCTGATGAATGTCCATTTATTTGCAGTTGGTCAGCGTGGCGCAAGTTTGTCTCGACCCGTATTACCGTACATTAGAGGGCTTCCGGATGCTCATAGAAAAAGAATGGCTTGGTTTTGGACACCGTTTTACTCATCGTGGTAACCAAACAGCTGCTACACAGCCAAGTGGTTTTGCTCCAATTTTCCTCCAGTTCCTCGACGTGATCCATCAGGTATTTTTTTTTTTACCCATGAACTACTCTGTATATTTATGACTTCATTGAATGTTTTTCTCCATCCAGATCCACAAGCAGTTTCCTCTGTCATTCGAGTTCAATCAGTACTATTTGAAGTTCCTCGCGTATCACCACATGTCGTGCCGCTTCCGTACTTTCCTCCTCGACTGCGAATTTGAACGCGTCGAGATGGGTGGCTTCGGTGATGAGTGGAGCAGTAATAGACACCGTGGCCTCGACTCTGGTAATACTTTCTTCGGTTCTACTTACAAAATTCCCTTCTGCAAAACCTCATTTTAGATTTCTTTATCGGCAGGTTCCGACGAAGAAGCCGGTTTCAACGTAAAACCCACCGGAACCGTCAACACCGGTCAGTCCATATGGGATTATATCGACAAATACGACCACAAATCACCTGTTTTCTATAATTTCCTCTACAGTTCCGATCCAGATAACCCGGTACATTATTTCAACATATTTTACGGCCAACATGTTCACTTTCTTTCAATTAAATCCTAAATTGCGTTCCGTTTTAACAGGTATTACGGCCTTACGCCAACATCTCCAATCTGAAGATTTGGGATTATTACTTAAACGAGGACTTGGCCCATGGTCCTTCGTACGATTTAGACTTGATGGCTGCAAACATTGCCCAAGAGGAAGATGTAGAAGACACGTTTCAGCATTTTGGACGGTCACGGCATAGAGTTGTGGTCAACGGTTGTTACGATGATGTGCACAGGGTCATGAGGGATTCCTTCACCTTGTTGTTAGAGGTATAATTACATCCCAAATGCCGTGAAGATGGCATTCCCAGATCTAACCATGTTCCGTTACTTAGTTAGCCCATTACGCCGAGACTGATTTGGGCCATCTGCCGCAGAAGTGGAAAGTTATTTGGGACAAACTGGAACCACCTGATTCGGATTCACTGACGGTAACTACTAATGTGTTCTGGTTTGATTGAGTGATTGGTCAAATTTTAAAACTGGTTCCAAATCTGTTTAGCGCCAAGTGTCTATAAACACGCAGATGGTCCGGTCACACGGCAGGTCTGTACATAAAAGGTCCACGTTGGAGATTCTCGTACGGGGCAAAATGGTGGGTGAAGCTACTCAGGTCTATTCTCACCCTCATCGCTTCGAGAGGTACACGTACACCACTCCGACTTACTGTGATTATTGTTTTGCCATCCTCTGGGGATTAGTGAAGACTGGTGAGAACATTTTGAATGAAACCTACTTCATTACACAGATGACAATGTAAAAGTTTCACTTTTTCACGTGGATGTTTAGGAATGAGGTGCATCGATTGCGGTTACAATTGCCATGAAAAGTGCATGGAATCTGTTCCGAAGAACTGCACGCGGTACAAGTCTGTAAGTGACCTTGGAACAACGGCAGCGACACTTGCCAAGACCGGAAGTCCTGAGACCACATCAGTATCTTCTAGTAAGAGAAAACCGCATTAGATGTTGCTTGTTTAAAGCGAGTGTTTAAAGGTGAACTGACAAGGTTTTGGAAGGTCCCATGGCCTTACAACTGTTGAAAGAGCACGAAATGAAAAGTGTTATTGGCTAACGGTGAACTGTGATGTCATAAAAGGGTGCTATTGCCTTTAAAACGACCTAATCATATAAATCATTTATAATACATGTCCTCAAAGTTGAAAACAAGGTTCCTGATTTATTGATTATGGCGTGTGATTTTTGCATTTTGAACTGTATTATCAAGTTTAATTAACTTTGTCAGTTGACTTTTCAATTTGAAATGGTGAGTTACACATCACTAATTATGTTACATTGTTTAGGTATTAGCACGATACAGTCAAGCACCCAATATTACGATCAGTTTTCTTCAAATGTTGCCGAGAACAGGACCCATGAAGGTTATCTGTACAAAAGGGGTGCACTTTTAAAAGGTTGGAAACAGCGATGGTTTGTTTTGGACTCAATCAAACATCAGGTTGGGGTTTCAATCTTATTCACCAGTTAGATTTGGTGGGAAACTTTTAATGAAATACAAGTTTCTGGCTTTATTTCAGCTCCGTTACTACGATGCTATGGAAGACTCTCACTGTAAAGGGTTTATAGATTTGGCCGAAGTAGTGTCCGTCATTCCAGCTCCTTCTACTCTTCAAGGGGCACCGAAAAAAGCAGACGACAAAGCTTTCTTTGATGTAACATCACATTTTGTCCATTCATTTAATATAAGACACTGGTTTTCGAATTATATATTTATATTATGTACATTTTCTAGTTGAAAACTACCCGAAGGATATACAATTTCTTGGCGAGTGATGCGCACGCGGCGCAAGAATGGATCGAGAAGGTTCAGTCCTGTCTGCAGTGATTTAGATTCCTCCTTCAATAAGAATTCACCACTATTGTTTATATAGTGATTGTGCTGGTGTTGGATGCATTAGCATTTTCCTTATATTGAATCTTACTTAAAAGCCTTGCTTAAAAGTGAGTATTAACATATTTATCCCATTCTCCCAGATGCCGGTAATTATTTTCCTCTCTACAATTATACTATACCTTCATGGGGTTTGCAGTATTCATGTGCTGCACATATCCTATTCATTTGCAAACATTTTCCTGTAAGATTTCTCTGCAAATTTTATATCACATATTGCTTTGTGATTGCCGGTAATAAAACACGTATGGTACTATATACTACATTAGTAATTATTTTCAATTCTGTGCAGCCTTGAAGGATTTGTGCAATTGTTATTGTATATACATTTTATTGTGTAAATAAAAACCATGTTTTGTAACATTACTTTCAGTAGTCTGCCCTATCAACCTTCAATACAAGATCTGGGAGGCTTTTCTTCCTGGAATGGATTTACTAATTTCTACACCAATGTCCACCAACATCTATAATTGCTAATATCGCCATCTCGATCGCGGTCAATGGCAAACCGTTATTTTAAAAATATATTGACGAATTGGATTGTTTTAATTATTTTCCAGTATATTGACATTGGAGCAGCCAAATCTTTCTTGTATACCTGTAAATATTCAAAGGATCCACTGAACGTAACAGCTGGGCCAAATGTTAGTGCATAGTAGGTAGCTGTGTTTCTACACTTTAATTAATTGCCAGATTGCACATTAAAAAGTTTTGATTGTTGCAGGTTGGCAGATTACATTGGTGAAAGGTTTCCCTTCGAGGCTGCTGTAGGAATGTGGGTGCAATCAGTCTGCAGAGAACACCATTTCCATATTACCAAGTGCATGCATCTGTTCTTCGGAGAACCTTTCCGAAGAGACGATGGAGCTGCGGGCGAGCAAGATGCTCAATTTAAGGTGACATTAACTCTGTAATGTATATTAATGCATGGCAAATCTGGAACACTAAGGGAAATTGATATAAATGTATAATATGCATTTGAAAGCGTTTTAAATTGAAGTTATTAAAAAAATGTTGTAGTAACAAGTAATTTAATCTGCATACAATATGCTCTGTAAATTTTGCCTAAGCATTCTGGGAAATGAATAGAAAATGGCAATTTCAGATTGGTATGAACCATATATGTTATATAATACATTTTGGAGTAGTTTCTGAAACACATTTGCAACATATTTAAATCGCAGATTTTATATCAGTTTCTGAAATCTTGGTAGTATTATGGAATTTAATGGAAATTGGCATGACATAGATGCGCAATAACATGATTGTAGAGCATGAGGATATCTTCAGATTTGAACTTGCTATTACGGTTTCCGAGATAATCGAGTTTTTGCGTGAAAAACTGTCCAAAATTCCAAATGCGTTTATCTCAGCAACCGTGCGTGCTAGAACGTTGAAATATAGCCAGAAAGTATTCAATTTACTTGAACTTTAATAATGCGCTAATGTTTTATCGATCCGGGCCGATTGAATTTTAGGAAAATGTGCAAAGGGGGGACCCTTGGAGTCATGATAGTGACAAAAAGTATCTCAGAATTTGATGAAAATTGGCATGTAGAGGCGCAATACTCTGTAGAGCATGAGGATATCTTTGGATTTCAATTTGCTATTACGGTTTCCGAGATAATCGAGTTTTTGCGTGAAAAACTGCCCCAAATTTCAAATGCGTTTTTCTCA
>JAQFZQ010003419.1:0-10803 GCA_034696005.1 Glomeris marginata | reverse complement strand
GCCTTTGTTCTCTCCCACCCCAACAAGATAATCCTTTTCCCCCCACCGGTACAGATCCGCTGGGTCCAGTATAGTTGTAAAAAGTTTATGGTTCGTGCTAGACAATGCTCTAACTTGGTGGTTATTAACTCGGGCAAAGTTGAAACGAGGTAAATCTTACTAAAACATGTCACTGTTCCTATGATAGCAATTATTAGCTTGGTAACATTTGGAAAATTATAATTTAAAATTGCTCATGCTGGTGCATAGATATTTTTAAAAAATATGTTTAGTATTTAAATTATTTAAGTTACATGGTGTTATTTCCATATTTCTGATGAACATCACTCGATAATGTCTTAGTTATTATTAAACAGAAAACCTAGGTTGCAGTGTACATAGATTTTTAATGTAAAGTTGACAGTAAAGGAATATTGTCATAGTTGATTATAAGAGGAAGCTGACCAAAGTTACTAAATGTACATTTTGAATATTGTACAAGGATCCCTTAAAACAATTCTACACCAAAACTTAGAAATTTTATCAGAAAACACATTTTTCTCATCAAATTTGTTTCTGTAAACGTGTTCTTTCATTTTATTAAAATCCCATTTTTAAAAGTATGAAACATATTGTATTGCGTTACTCGAGGCTAAATTTTGCAATATGAAAAGTAAAACAGTTTGAAGTTATGTATTAAAGAATTATTGAAGATATATTGTAACCTAAATCTAGGAAAATGGTTGGTACCATGTTAAATGAATACCAATTTTGCATGGGAAATTCCAAGGGAATAACTTATACCCCTGAATTTTGTTTTTATAAATATGTATATCCTTATTGCATGCTTTAGTGCCTTTGTATATGTTAGCTGTTCCAAGATGTATATTACACTGCAAATATTGCAAGGTAATGAGGAAATAAAAAGTTCATTTCAATGCATGGTATGTAGTTGTTGAAAACAATAAGGAATTGAATATATTGAACTGGTATTTTTATAGCCACTGTACATGGTGAAATTATACTGTGGGAAAAGCTGCATAGTTTGCAGAATAATCTCCTTAACATAATGTATCCATAAAAAAAGCAAACTTTTCTCTTTGGGGAAGGAGTTATAGAGAAATGTATGAACAGGAAAAACAAGTTGAAATGTAAAATGTGGTCCAGGAAGACAAGTTGTTTCATTACATGCAAATAGTGATTTGGAAGTTGGGTGGCCTTCCATTGCAGATGGTCTCTGTCAAAGTGACATTTCCGTAAAGATACAAAATTGTTTAAGACGTTATGAAGCAGTATTTTAACCCACACATGTTCAAAATTGACCTGTCCAAGCAAAGTCTATTTAAATAATTCAGCAATTTCCCTCCATTAGTTTATTTTTTAAACTCCAAAAGTAAATACTGGACAAAATGTGTGAGAATGCTAATGATGTTTAACATTCTTTAACATTCTAAAAAAATATATAGTATGAAATAACACAATGCAATTTATGCATTATAATCAATAATTGTAATGTTTCCCATATTCACAAAATTCCCATTGAAATAACTAAACTGCAGTTATTTTTATTGAGTAACCATTAAGTCAAATTGTAATTTAATACATTCATTGATACAATATACATGTAGCTGTTAATGAGTTCTACTTTCTGGATTTGTGAAGGTAGTAGTAGATAAATAGAGAGATGTGCAAGAGCAACCACTCAAGACCACAAATGTTCAGCAATTGTTTGCTCTGATAATTATAGCGTACAAAATACGCCATTATAGAGTGTTGCAGTTGCACATTTGAAAGTATGTGGCACTGGTTGAAAGTATATAACCTCGATTTCCTAGAGTTTTCTCTTCACATAGCCAAGTTTTTGTTTTTACGACCTTCGAGAATTGCGCCATTGCACCCGTATGGTGACGTCATAAGTCGCGAGTGCCGAGGTTTTCCCCCCACGTGTTGTACTTTTGTAGTTTTGCGTGCTGTATAAATAGAGGAGCTATAAGTTTGGCGGGCGAAAATTTGTGCAACACGTTTCTGTGAATTCTCACACTGCCATACTAGACTTGAAACTGAAAAGCCAATTGGACGAGAATCGCTATGTTACAACTTACACCTACAATGCAAAGATAATCTTCATTTTTAATTGTCTTTGTCAAGCACTCATCAACAAGATTTAACCACGTAAAAACCATATTGGGAAACCTGTTATTTTATACACTGCCATTTTGTTTTTTAATTTAAAGTTGCCACACCTGTAAATCTTAAATTCTCTAGAATTTGCTCGGATTTTCTCCTAACATAAAACTATATTAGTATTATAATTACTTCCAACATTTACAATAGAATGTGCAACTAGTAAATAATGCAATTTGAATGTTGATTGATTGTATTAGTTTAATAATTTACATAAGTACAGTAATGAATTCGAAAAAGTTGCATGCATGGTTGGTTCTCCATTAATTTTAAATAATGATTAATGATGTTTCTGGTAATACTACTGGGAAATGCTCAGTGATTGAGGTCAATGAAAATAAAGAGTATTTGGACAGGAGGTTTTTCTTTTTAAACATAAATTTGTTGGTTGCATTCCTGGAAGGAAGGTAACAAGATCGTTGGAGGTCTGTTTTGTGAAAAGTGCCCCTATGTAAGTCGTTCCCTTCAAGAGTGAAATGAAGGGGGGATTGGCACAAAGTAATCACAGCAAGGCATCTTACTCACAGTTGTCTCGCAGCCCACTCTAATCTTCACTTGCAATAATTAATGGTCAGGCTAAATCCAAATAATAATATACTTGAACGAATGTGTCTTCTATAATATACAAATGCAAGGTTCAATTCTTGAAGGAAGGTCCAGACAATTGTCTGAATACAGAAAATGTTACCTTGAGGCAAGGAAGGGTTAAACACATTAAGAAATACCTATCTTCCCCCAATGGAATAAATAAATGATGTGTTGAAGGAAAACTACGGAAACTGGTAAAATGGCAGTAAAAAGGAGCAAAAAAATCCGAGCAGAACTACTTCCCACAGATAACATATAATACAGTATACACTGCACGTATTAATGTGAAAAGAGCCGTTTTATCACTTAAACGTTTTTAATATGAGTATATACAATTGTCAAAATGGAAACTATAACTGGAAAATGACAGGATGTAAAAAACGGGTTATAGTTGTAATTAAATAATGGAACTATTGTGCATAAAAATGTATGTACAGATTACCGTGTTCTGCAAATTAGGAAATAAATGTTTTGATGTAGGTTAAATTTTGAACAATTTATTCAAGAAAAGTTTTGTGTGCCCTTGTAAATAATGCGGCTACATTTCTGATTTTATTATTGGAAATATTACTTAATTAGCAGTTTGTAAAATTTGGGTCATTAATACATTCTGTTACAAAGCCACATAAAGTGTATCTCGTTGTTATATTTTTGTATCTTAATATGCATATATATCTAGTATTATTGGAAATGAATGAACACTGAACTTTTGAGTAGAAAACAAATTATAAGTTGGTAGTTGGATGATGTCATTGACAAAAAACACTTGCTGGATTCATTCATCCGTTATTAATTAAGACCTACATTTATTGTGACTAGCTACAAAACTGAAAGAAACATTTTCCCCTGTGGAAAAACAATTTATAACCACATTGTAAAATAAAATCACGGTACATACTCTACCTATAGTACAAGGTTTGGGGAGTACAAGTGCTTAGTAGACCTACCTACCTATGTGAAAAGCTAGCTAGACTTAAAATATTATGCGAAGACCAATTGGGAATGCGAATTTATTTTTCCCTCGGGCGAACATGTTTAGTTTTCCTTTTACCATTCTTTTAATTTTTTCTTCTTCTCCTTATATTTTTTTAAAGCTTCAGACGCCAAGTACCAATTTTTTTTACACCCTTTCTGTCTTCTATTTGCACTTGCAAGCCTAGGTAACACCCCCTTAAAACCTTTATCGAGTTCCTTGAAACAAACCTCGGCGAAAACCAAGGTAAAGCAAAGCTGGGAAAACTGTTGACGGCGGCCATTTTGCTCGGGGCGTGGCCTGCTCCTGCCATCATGGCCAACGCAACATGAACAGAGACGAGACGAGGGCGATTAGCATACGTAATTACGTCTAGAAATGCCAAGTCTCGGACTATCCCTGTTGCCGCCTGTGTGCTTTAATTCGTGACAAACTTGGCGCCCCACGTTCACAAAACTATTGCATTGGCCGCCATTTTTGACACGTGTTACTTGGCCTTACGGTTAAGCCCATGTAGCAGGAGCAACCATGTTGACCCATATGAAGCCCACTGTATTTTATGAATGAGCTCATTGATTTTATAGTGGAAGCTGTTGAATGCCACAATCTGTATAGTTCACTGCTAATTATTGTAGGTGAAGCATGGACCATGTGGACAATGTCATTGAAGTTCCTAAAAATGATCGTTTCGAAGGAGGATTACTTTAGTCGCTTGATGTACTTAGCACATGCCAATGGCATGTGAGGGGTGGAGCAACCGACCATAAAACATAAATGCAAAGTAATGTTTTCTGGGAATATATTTATTTAGGTGGACGATTATCTCTGTGAAGAGGAACTGAATTCTTGGAGTGGGATGTAGTATAGTAGTTGGGATTACTGCATTAGATGGTCATTTCCATTTCACTAGACCTAAAACGAGCATTCTCAATGGCTAGTTACCAAACTGGAATATAGTGTTGACAAATCGCTTCTTCTGTCCAGAACGTATGTAATAAATGTCTGCAAACCATTCAGAATGCTTGGATTCACCTTTTAGTTGTAATGAAATGGGGTTTACTGTGTTATGAAACAGTGGTCTACTGCTGTAGAGGTCCACGGTCTTGATGGGACATTGATTAGTCTTTAGCATGTTTTCACTGTTTATGTCCACTTGTTTTAAGATGTTAGATTTAACAGTTTTAACATTCCTTCCTACATATAGGAAAGTTAATGTTTTTATCCTATAGCCTTTTGTCAATTATAATTACACTAATTCATTATTTGGTCCCATTCGTGGTATACTTTTAGAAAATACATAGTGAAAGGCACATCAGCAATTACTGTCATAAGCTTGGAGAATACAAGCTCTCTCTTGCTCTCTCTTTCTCTGTCTCATTCACATTCGCCATTTTGTTACACACATTCCTGAAGTCGACGGGGGTGCACATTCCACTAGCTCGCACCTTACTCACAGTAAACTCGAGGTCAAGAAATGGGTGAGAGTAATAAGCAGAAAGCTAGGGAAAATGGCTGCAGGGTTAGCAGAGGCTCAAACAAGTCGCCATTGGCTGCGCCCTTTTGGGACAGGGGCCAATCATTTTTGCAGAGACTAAGTTGCTAGTGCAAACACCTCAAGTACTTCAACCTTTCCTAATAGTTTATCAATCCTTTTTTTGCCAACATATACCCCCTACCCTCACCCTTACAAAAAAAACTACTCAAAATGGTGATAGAGCAATTATGTGGTACTTCAATGTAGACAAAGTAAAATTCCCAACCTTTTCACCCTTCAGTATACTACATAACAAATTTAAATACATCTTGGACGAACATGCATACATTGTCTTTTGTTAATGTTTGTTCTATGATCACTAAAACCAGCTAATACACTATTACCATTGTTATATTAGTACAAAAAGCAGCATCACTGTAACTTGCATGAAATTCAGATTATGCCAATTGCTAGATCCCAACAGACTTTAAAGGGTATTTAAATCAATGAAGTTTGTCAAAAGCATGTGGCATAATTTATGGATTATCCCTGATAAACATATTCTGAACATTTCCTGTGTTTGGAGCAATATCAAGCAGTTTATGGTTGACATGTGATTGCAAGAATAAATAATACTGGCAATATTGCATATCATAATGTAAACTTCACCTTGCTGTTTTAATGACTATATCATGTGCATAGCGAGGCGGAAAATATGACTTGCTAAGCATGCATGGTTGAGTAAATAAATGCTGTCTTAGCAAAAATATGCTTATAAAGTAGATTGTATTCCTGGTAAACGCTCGGTTAAGCATGGATTAAACTTACCAGTTAATATACTTAAAGTATACCGAGATGTAATTGAACATTATATTTTTTAACACCTTTGTGTCTACACTTGTTCGGGATTTAATTGCCTTCCAGGAATAAACATATCCAGGTAGTGTTTCTAGTAATTACAATGTAATGGTCCAGTGGACATTGAGTCATAATTGCCAATCCAAGTGTAATCTTCTATTGCATGACATTCATTTTATCTAACTGACAATTCAACTGATGATTTGAAAATACCTGAAATAAATTCCAGTAGGAATGCTATTTCCGCATATTCATCCAATTTAGATTAGGCTCTGGTTTTCAAGGGATTTATATCAAATTCCTTTGCACATGTATATTAAACTTTACAACAGTAAAAAATAAAGTTGCAATTACATGTTTCCATACATCAGTAGTATGGGTCTAATCAAAGGTAATTGGTAATCAAATTCCAGTTATAGTAATAAACTGCTACAATTATACATTACACCATAAACCACATTCATAGTCCAAGTAATAAAAGAAGTCAGCTGAAGGTCATCATTTCCTCCTTTTGAGGTCAAATTTTGCTTAGCCACTCTATCCTGGTTCAACAAGTCAAGTAGATAATTAAGGTAGAAAACAAACTGAATGTAATGTCATTTGTTATTTACCTCCCCTTTTCGACTTAATGGATCAGAATGCACCCACCATCAAGTTGTATAACCACCAAGAAAACTACTATATTGTATCTTTGAAGACCTATAACAAAAGTGTTTGAACCCATTGGGTGCTCGTGAGGTGAACTTCTAAAATCAGCTTTGCATGTCATGGCACGAATCACATTCATTGCAGTTGTGTTTTATTTTTTTGTGGATTCTCTATAGCTCTGTCGAATGGTCGCTTATTTCCTCCAACAGGTACACCATCTGCCCACGCACACAATGGCCTGAGGCTTATTCAAGAGAAGCGTCAACTCACGCCAATGGCTTCCACAGACAGTTTTGCCTTAAAAGGAAGGAGGCTCCGCTTGATCACGTGTTGTAGACCGACTTCATAATATACAACCTTATTGCACTCCTCCTCCTCCTCATCCTCCTCCACCTCACCCTTCTCTTCCACCAGCACCACCAACACTTCCATCAACACCACCACCGACTCAGCGCTGCTTTTCTCTTTGGTTATCTAGCTGTATGAGTGGGTTGCACGTCATAAAGCTAGGTTACCAAAGTTAAGAACAGCTGCTCTTCCACCACTAAAATCCAGTTATTTATTATGGATACAATTTTCAGATTCAACAGTCGGTCACACCTATACCTACTTTGAGTTTGTTAGCACTTAGATGGATTATATAACTATAGAATGAGCTCGAAATATTAAATATTTGCAGGCGACAGCTTGTCTGTTCATTCGCAAGGATTAACACCTGTCAAGAAAAAATATAACTAACACATGAAACCCAAACATGCATTTTTTGGAAAGCTGAAGATTGACAAAATGCTCATTGGAATAGTGCCAGCAGGTAGTTTAATCAATGCATACTCAGCAAGACACCGTCTACTGAGCAGAACACTAATTTACATAGTTAACATGGTGTAGTATACACTATTTGCCTCCTCAAAGTGTAGAATAAATTAGCATTTGTACGAATTAGGTACATAACTACCGACAACTTGCTATATGTACTAGATATTTTTATAATGATCTTAATATTGAAATAGTAACTCTGTTAACACTGCTTTATTACATTATTGATTGGTATTAACATTGAATTTATTGGAAACAAAGAGGAAAAGTGCTGCATTTTTTACATTTAGAATGAAGTCATGGTATACTATTTCATTTAGCAGATGGAGTAAGATGATGGAAGATTAAAACAACAAATTAAGCTGTTATAACTGGTGAATTAGAATGCCTATTCAGTCAAATATATTAAGATCAATTCCATCAGGAAATTCACAGAAGATGAATCTCATCCTTCAAATTTCCTCCTCATCTAAAGGTCATTATAAACTTAACATTCAAAAACCACCTGTAAAGGATTATTATGCAAGTTCAAAAGTGTCCAATAGACCGATATCAACCCATTCCTTCCAATTTTAACATCTATTTTTCCATCAGATGTTACTATATCAGAAACCAAGTTTTGTTGAAACAATTTGGAACCCTTCTGGCAAGTTCCTGCAAGTGCATGTGCATATCTTAGCATACTTCTGTAATGGTATTTTCATACATTATCCTAGGGTGACTGTCCTTTTTAATTGACATGTGCATTTAATTCAGCACTGCAATTGTTCCATTGCAGACGTGACAGGGAGCAGATTGCATCATGTGGCATTATATAGCTGGATATGCGGAAATAGCATAGGGATAACATGTGTATATGTAATTTCATACATCTTTGAAATTGGTATTGCGGGGGTGTAAAAGCCAAGCTGCCATGCACATACCCTGCAGTGCGTTCCTCCTTATTACAACCAACAGGTCTGACAAAGTTTCACCGCCAAGTCAACGAACTTCCAACCAACTACCTGTCCAACATTGGCCCCATACAGCTTCCATCATCTAACCACCTCTGGCTGCCATGCTTTTGTTTGACTTTCCCTCCCCCACTTCTTGCACGGCCATGACCTAAGGTGAACTCTGCTGGTAGCTTCCACACATCCCAAGGAAATATTCCCACGAACATGTTACAACTTTGGCGTGCCATACCTACCAGCAAGTAAACTTGTTAAGTTTCCTTCACCAATAAACAAAATGCAATAGCCTTTTATACATACAGTGAAGAAAAAAAAATAAAGAAAAGAAAAACCAGTTGGGAAAGGTATTTTCTTATAGAAGTTCTCCAAGTTCGTGGAAACATGTGTAACTGATTAATAGCTATCCTTTTGTAAGAAGCAGGTTTCTACTTCCCAGACATAGATGCAAGTATAAGATGAGTGAGATGAAGAAAAAATGTAGAAAAGGGTTGTCTGTCTGACTCTAGGGGTGTGTCAACATTTTAAACATTCATAGAGGCGATAGTCAACTGGCCCAGAGCAAAGCCAAAGGCACCAAATTCCAATGTCTTCATTAAAAGAAATGGCATAACCTGCCGTTATCTACACAATGACTGATTTGAATACTCTTGGACACACCCTTAATTATAGAAAAAGAAGCTGGAACCTGGCATTTCTATGTCAATACAAATGCATATACATTTGCTTTGTATTATGGGAAATATTGTAGAACATCAATGTAAATATGTTATCATTAATGTGGATAAAAACTGCATTATAATATCTAATATTTTTGTATGTTGATAACAATTATAATAAATTATAGCTTGTAAATATAGTGTTTATTTTCTCCGACATGATAACCATGGTATAGTTATTAAAAACATTGTTTACTGGACCAATTAATTCATGCAGTGATGGTGTTTGAGATACCACATACTTATCTGCATTCACTTAATTACTTTCATTACATTGGAATATTGTTTAAAAAAACTGACTGGTGAATGGAAATATTAAAATGTTTTAGTTGATATCAGTTAAATCGTGACCTAAAATAATTGCCAAGAATGTAGTTCACATAGGTCCGGTTTCCATGATAATTTCTTGAAAATAGAATATTATTCATGAAAATTATTCGGATTAAAATTGCAGGGTTTAACCAAGGTTTTTAGTTGAGATTGTTTAGTTCGCTTCCTTGGCCTTGTTGGTCATATAAAATTGGAGAAATGGCCGTTTCAGGATTCATAATTTTCTTATCAGTTGCATGGTGCCAGGATGAAAGAATAGTTTTGAGGGGATTCCCAGTAAGTGTGAATATATATGAATGCGAATTATCGTATTTAGCTAGAGGGAAACTCCTGGAACAAAAATGTCTTTGGTATGCATCTAAAATCTGGTGTCCTCGATACTTATCTCACTATTCCGTAGCAACAAGGGTGTGTCCTTCAACTCACAGTCTACTCACAAACGAAAAATGAAATAAATAGATTGCCAAATATACATATTTCTTATATGTAAAGTCAAATATCCAGCCCAATTTGTATGGATATTGAAGACTGAACATTTTCTATTTGTAAATTTTGCCTGCGGTTTGAGATACACAATAAAAAAATATAAAGTATAATGCTATGAACTACATGCTGATGTGATGTGCAGAATGCTGTGTAAAAAACTTCAATGTCAACCTAATTTTCAGCAAATCTTTACTCCAAATCTCCTTAGGCTTGCATGATGATTAGGTATTTAATACTAATGTATAAGATGGAATGTTACGACTATATATCAATTGTATTATTGCATTTATGGTAAATCAAATATAAAATATTAGCAATTGCATTCTTTGAAAAAAAAAATTCAAAACCTGTATTCAAAACTGATTATGTATATTTAATAAACATCAAGCTTGAATTCAATACCATAATATGATTGGGCAATTTTAAAACGTTTTCAACAAAACACTTTTTTATGATTAAGCATTGGATTATTTTCCTTTTGTGTAAATGTTAGCAATTACTAAATTCTACACTTTTAAATGTATTATTATGTAGTAAAGAAAAAGAAAAGCAGTGAATGCAGTCATTCATTGCGGAAGATACTTGTTTAACAATGATGTCATTATTACTACCAATTTGAAAAAGGAAAAGTCCAAACTCCCGAATCATAAAAAATCCAGGTATGATAAACAAAATGGAGTTATTTTGAACAGATTAATCGTATTACAATGTCTTTTGAGAACATAGGGGCCGTTCAAGTATTACATAACGCAGTAGGGGGGGAGGGGGGCTGACCATTTTGTTACGGACTGTTACACA
>JAQFZQ010003418.1:0-10811 GCA_034696005.1 Glomeris marginata | reverse complement strand
TGTTTGCTCATCATTGGCTCATTGAACTCCGCCCATTTTCTCGTGAACTAATGGCATTCCTCTGAAATCGGCTAATTCTGGAATATGGACCTTTGTGGTGTCTTATGTGTTGAATTTCAGGGTCGGTCTGTCAAATTTGTTCAGTGCACACAAACGTAGTCCCATTTTGTTGAATTTAAAATTCTGCAAGCATTTAAGGGTTCATACCACTCAGGGAAACCTAGAGAATTTGGAAAACTCGGGGAATTTAGATTTTAGCTAAAAATTCAGGGAAAACTCAGGGAATTTGCAAGAATTTTGCCAAAACCTAAAAAAAAAAAACTCAGGGGAATTGATATAAATATAGGATAGTTTAATCTGCATAGAATATGATCTGGAAATTGTACCTAAGCAGTTGACCAGAAAAAGCTGTCGACTTACTACTTTATTTCATTTAATTTTACGGTGTTGATTATTCCGCGTGACGTCAATTAAACCATATTAATATTAGTGAGAAATGGAGGTGTAGAAGATTTGCTTATTCATTTTTCATTTGTGTGATTTTTCGTTTCAGGCCTAGCGCATTCCCTGATGCGAAAGGAACCACCGAGCCCCTCGTCTCGAGTGATGGGGTAGAAAACGCAAAGAGGTGGCGGGGTGAGCAACCACATTGTCTGTTCAACCCTGTTCATTTATAAACCTACCAACCAAGAATCAAGCAGCGACGACGAAGGCAGCGCAAGAGTCGTGCTTCGGCGACCCTCTTAAGGGTTCGAGGGGAAGCCGTGAAACCACCGGACACCGGCAACAGCGGACAGTTGCGGTAGACCCACAAGATATAGGAGCGAGAGGTGGCGGAGTGGTCAACGGGAGGCTGTACCAAAGATGGCGTCAACGGTGGTCAGCGGAAGCGCCGCTTCGTACCTGGGGCAAGGCCTTGTCGGTCTCGGGGTGGTTGTCCCGTCTGCCATGGGTGCAGAAGAAGAAGGAGGCGATTCGCCTCTGCAACTCGATGAGCCCTCCAACGCTACCACTGCCAACGGTTCTCCCTGTAACGATTTCTCTTGCGGCGAAGGGGAAGAAGACGACACCGGTAGCAGCAGATGCGGGGAGTCTGTCGTCAGGATGCCAACGTACTGTACCGGTGTTGTGGTCAACTTGGGGGCTGGCAGTGGTGATGGCTGTGTTGGGGAGAAACGCAGTGTATCCGTCGCATCTGACCATGCGGGTTCAGAGCGATCCAAGAAGAGACGCAAGCAGAGCAACCCAGTGAGAATAGCCGCTTCTCGATTCTGCGAACACGATTCGGAAGTGCTGGAGTATGGCGAAATGCCCATGGAGGATGGAGTGGCCGTTTCGGACGCGGAGGGCGCCACTAACGCACCGTCGTCGGTATCCGTGGGATCTCCTAGAGACGGGCTCGGCGAAGATCCCGTGTTCAGCTGCCCGCACTGCGACGCCCTCTGCGACGATGAAGACTTACTTAGAAGACACATCGAGTTGGAACACGTGCAAAGAGCCCTGGAGATGCAGCTTCAGCAGCAACAGGGACAAAAGAATAACGGGATGGGTATGGGAGGCGGGTTGTTTGCGGCCGCTAAGGACTTTCACAGGCAAGATGTCCTAGGTGAAATGAAGACCTCGGGAGGAGGTTCGGACTGTAGTTCCTCTCCTCCGAAGAATGATCTGGGAGGCAAATCGGTACCAACGGCTTTTGGAATCACGCAGCTGATGCAGCAGCAACAGCAGCAGCAGCAACTTCCACCACCTCCACCTCCACCTCCCCATCACCATGCCCATCATCATAACCACAACCAACTTCAGCATCACCAGTCATCGCTTCCACAGCTGCAAGACCCGAAGGATGTGGCTAATCTAATGGCACTCTCCGCTTTCGGCACATCACCGTTCTTTCTGCCTCTCATGTCTTGCGGGTCGGCTAATTGCAGCGGAGGAACCACCGCAATGACCCATACGACGACTTCGGCATCGGCAACGACGTTAGCGGGACCCAACGGCACTCCCCCCACGTCAACATCCTCTGGGTCGTCGGCAGCTTCCAACGCTGGTGGACCACCGATACGTATCTTCAACCCGGAAGCGTATTGTGAACTTTGTAACAAGGAGTTCTGCAACAAGTACTTCTTGAAGACTCACAAGGCGAACAAACACGGCATCTATATAATGGAAGCTTCGCCTCTTGGTAGCAGCGGGTCACCTTTCGGAGGGCCTGGTCATTCCCCGATGCATCTTCCTCCTACACCTACTCCACCCATTCCAACGAACGGGGCGGGTTCTGGGGAAATGATGTCACCGCAAAGGACACCGGTACCGACCGCTCCGGCGGCATCGACGCCGTTATCATCTCACGTCTTGCCACCTCATCCTGTAACGCCTCAAAGTATGCCTCCAGCTATCATGAATCTAGAAGCATTCTGCGACATATGCCAGAAGGAATTCTGCAACAAGTACTTCCTTAGAAAACACAGGCAGAAGATCCACGGGATTCACGATGCTGTCTCCAGCTCGCCGACCACCCCGACGTCTGCGGCCGCTGCCGTGTGGAGCGCTGCGGTTGCAGCAGCCGCTGCTGTCGTAGGAGATGGGGTTGTCACTTCCAACTCCATGCCCATCTCAACATCTTCTGCCGTTCCAGTGATCACATCTTCGGTCATGAGCTACTCATCCGACATTTCAGCATCCTTAGAGACTGCCGTAAAGGACCTTGGCCTGAAGACACCTTCAAACTCCAACCCGGATATGAAAAACTTTGTACTCGTCAATGGGAACGGAAACGGAAATGGTAGCGGGGGATGTGGTGGGTCTTCCTCGGCGTTCAGCGGAGTGATGATTGGCGAGAGCCCTAACGGAACCTTCTTCACCCCGGAACGTCTGCGTGAAATGGGAGTGATCAACGTGGAAGCTTTCTGCGAAATATGCTGCAAGGAGTTCTGCAACAAGTATTTCCTGAGGACCCACAAGATGAACAAGCATGGCATCATGACCGGAGAGGGAACCAGTCCACCGGGTCCCGGGAAGGCTATGTCAGTTTCCGGCAAGCAGATGGAACCACTCAGCCTGGTTGTGGAAAAAGATCAGCACATTGGAACTGGGATACATGGTAACGGTTCTGGGATGTCTGGTGGAGAAGAAGGACAGAAGTCGACGACACCATCCAGTAGCAGCAGCAGCCTGAGCAGTGCTAGTAACGGAGCCGAAGGAAATCCTCACGATTCCGGCGCTGACCTGACATGTGAGGTGTGCAGCAGACCTTTCGCGAGCCCGTACCTGTTGAAGATGCACAAGTTTTACTTTCACAACATTGGGGATCAAGTTACCGTCAAGGAAGAAGTACATGCCGTGGACTCCGATTCGCCGACTGGCAACGGGGAACAACTGCCGCAGACCGCGGCGAGATGTCGTCCGGCGGGCAGCGAACACGTTAAAATCGAAGAGAACGGGGAACGTGCCCCGATCAACGAGGACCTTCAGAAGCTACAGACCATGATCAAAGAGTTGAACGCAGCACCTAAGGATGCAGCAGTCAGGTGTGGAGTTTGCCAGAAGGAAATGAAGAACAAGTACTTCTTGAGGGCCCACATGATCAACGAACACGGGGAACTTCACAATGAAAGCGACTTGGACGGTGGGGAATACGAATCTGGGTTCGTAGCAAACAGAGGATTCTCAGCAATGGCCATCATGTCCCACCTGCAATCGCAAATGATGAACCCTGGTGTCACCGATCCTGAATCGTACTGCGAGCTGTGCCGAAAAGAATTCTGCAGTAGGTACTTCCTAAGGTTGCACAAGATGAGTGTTCATGGCTTTGTTGACAAGACAGTAGAATCCTCGGTGATAATTGGACCTCCACAGACCTTACAGCAGCAGCAGCAGCAGCAACAACAACAGCAGCAGCAGCAACAACAACCACCACAGACGCAACAGCAATCACATGTGCAATCATCTCAGGCACCTCCCACACATCTCACTTTCGAAAAATCAAAATTGCAAGATGGTATATTGAGCATCAGCATGTCTGGATCTGTGACCAACAATACTGGTGAGAGGATCTCCGGTGTGACGGGTCGCAATTTCTGTGAGATATGTAACAAGGAACTGTGCAACAAGTACTTTATGAAGACCCACATGCTCAAGATGCACGGCATCAGCGTCGATGACAGTGTGGCAGGCGGTGGTAGTGTTCCAGGAGCAACGATCGGTGGAGTGACGTGCGACATTTGCCAGAAGGAGCTGTGCAGCAAGTACTTTCTCAAAGTTCACAAGCAGAACACGCACGGGGTAGTGGAAGAACCGACTCCCGGCAAGGAACAGTGCGGGGAGGGCAAGGACGACGACGGCGGGGGAAGCGGTCGTTACTTTAGCCACTACACCGAAGTCTGCCCTTTATGTGAACGCCGCTTCAAGAGCATCAAGTGGCTCAAGACCCACATGGTCAACGATCACGCTGACCTGGTGAAAGATCCCGCGACCGCCGCAGCCGTGGCGGTTGCAGCCGCAGCGGCCGCCGCCGCTTCATCAACCAACCTCGATTCTTACTCAGGAAACTTCTGTGTCATCTGTCACAAAGCCTTCGGCGACACGGTGGCCCTTCACGTGCACCTCATCAAGGATCACCCAGGGATGACTGATGCTGGGACCGTTTTTACCTCAGGAAATTTACAATCACCGCTACAGCCTCCGAATCAGCACCAGCACCACAACCATACCCACAGCCGCAATCATAACCATCACCATCACCACCATAATCATCATCATCAGCAACAGCAGCTGCAGATGCAGTCCACACACAACCACCATCATCAGCAGCAGGGTTGTACCATTTCATGCAACAGCAATGGTAACGGTTCCACGGGATCCTCTTCTGATTTGTCGAAACGGCCTCGAGAACGTCCCATGCAGTCGCTTCAACCTCCCGCTCCGCCACCACCTCCTCCTCTAGTCCACAGCTCCGCTGCCTCTCCGACGACTTCAGGGTCTGCCGGCAACGGTCCCGGTCCTATCCAGCCGCCTCCTGCTGAAAGCCTAACCGCTGCCGGGTTGGGCTATTCGTTGGCCCCTCCGACAAAACCTTCCAGCGGAGCGCCGCCGTTCCCGCAGCAGCCGTTCCGGAGAGTGACCGGGAGTCACGGCTCCAGAGTGTACCACTGTTCCTACTGCTCCTACACCACCAGATGGCTGTCGAACCTGTACGCGCACGAAAAGAGACACACGGGACTGATCACCGAGGGCGAGAAGCGCTTCGGTTGCAGGGTCTGCCACCGCACGTACCGCTACAACCATTCGCTGCAGCGCCACCTCCTGAGCCACCGTGGCACCTGCGGCGCAGCCCTGCGAGCTTCGCCGAACCACCACTACCACCAGACCGGCTCCAACTCTACCGTGACACCGATGACCACCCTCAAGGCCAACCCGTCATCTTCATCATCCCGATCGGCCAGCCTCACTTCCAAAGTGAAAAAGTACCGCTGCAGCAAGTGCGGTGCCAAGTACCGTTCCAGAGAACAGTGTCTAGACCACATTCACAACTCCCACAATGCCAGGATTCGCTCTTCTTCATCCATACGCTCTGCCACCACCACCACAACCACCACCAGCACCGCCAACGCTGCCACCATCCTGCGCCCAAAGCTCAGTGACCGTGACGACGACGAAGACGAGGACAATGAGGATGCCGATGACGATGAATGCGATGACCTGAATAACCCCAGCAACCAGGGAACCACCGTGAACCTTAGTGACGATCAGTCGACGCTTCCTAGCGGCAAGTCTCCCATCCCCATGACTTACGGCATGCCCCAGAATCCTCCCCCTGCCGGTAGCTTTATCATGCAGCCGTTCCTGATGACCCAGCCAGATTCCGTAGGCGTTGGGGTGAGCGTCGGTGGCAACTGTGTGGATAATGGCAGCACTGGGAACCCTAAGGATAATACGTTCGTTCCTTCCCTTGTCTATCTGCCCGTTAGTCATAAAGTAGTGGAGCCTGTCACTATTTCCTTCCATTTAACCCCTGCGTAGAGCAGAGGCAGGTTGTTTTCACTTTCGTTTCTTGTATCTATCCCTTAGCATCGATCATTTGAAAAGCAAATCCCATTGGCAGTTGTTAACCTTGTTCCTCTTTCCATTTCATTAGACCCGGTTAAGTGTTTACGGTAGTTTACGGTAACTTCCCATCACCCGATATGTGAATCCCACCGTAGGTACCGTAGCTAACCCACCCTAACCTAATCCTAGTACCTAAGAACCTAGGGTCTGTCATACTTATATGCTTAAGGATCTGTCTTGTTTTGTGACTTCCCGTGCAAGGTTCCCCTCCCTAAACAAATATCCAGAATCGATCTGTTCCCTTTACCTGGAAGAACCTCGTGTTGTGCAAGTCGCCGGATAGATTAATTCACACCGTTAAGCTCCCCGAATTTGGAAATTTGGTGCTGCCAGGAGATGTTAAACGTAAATGGCATTGCAGATTTGGGCAATACTCTTGTATATCTGTTACCAGGATGAGGGGGGATCTTAACCCCTTTGGTGGCGCAGGACGTGAAGCAACTCTGGTAACAGGGGGGTCCAGCACCCGTTCATTTTCCTGTTTGTTCCTCTTCTGCAACGATGGATTTTTCTGCTGCCAGCAAAACTATTTTATTCCTCGAGAAGAACTAAAGTTCCTATTTACCCTCTCTTTCTCTCGCACACTTGCACACATGGAGCCAGAGAGCTGCTGGGTTCGTCAAGTGATGGATCGATCGTTCGACCGATCCCATCGACCGATAACCGGGGAGGGGGAGATCAAAAATAGTATCAAGTGGACCACGTGTCTTTTTTTAATGCCAAACTTATTGGGAAAAACATTTCCAACCATGATCACAGTAATTTCCACAGTTGTTTGTCCCGCTCGCTATCCGCGAAAGCGGGCAGGTAGCTAAGTAGGTGTGCCTCTTATCATCGTTCCCTCGTTGAAGACTACTACAAAAATGGAGGGGGGAGATTTCCTAACCCCCCTCTCTTCTCACCCCTTAAACCCCCCTCCCTTTCTCCCAGAGCAAAGTATCAAAGCACAATTGCTTTTTCAATATTTAATTTCTCTATCTATCTCTCTCTCTCTCGAGGAAATTGTAAACTTGATTCACGTTGGACGGTCACTCGGGAAGAAGTCGATACGATGGTGTCCAAGCTGATGATGAACTTCGGTGTTGGTGGTGTTGGCATAAGTGGTGTGCGGAGCGAGTGAGTGGTGCGTGAAACAACTTCCACAAAACTGTCCTCACTGTGTAGGAAGACAACCAGACAGAGAAATCTCAACTCAGGGTCTTTTTACTGTGAACTTCGTCCTTTTATCTGTGTGCGTGTACTGCGTTGTGTTCTTAGTCTCTCTTGTCAAGTCGGTCGGCCAGAGCCGGAAGGGTGGTGGCGTTGGTCATCATCTTCGGTGTGGGGGGACCACGTTGGACCGTTGGACCTGTCGAAGGACACGATGGTGCGTTGTGGTTGGTGGTCGTGCGTACGTGTGTGTGTGGTGTGTGGCAGGGTGTGCTCTACTTCTAAAACATCCAACAAGATGAGGAGGAAGGAGGATGAGGACAGGTGTGCCAAGTGATGTCCATCAGCAACTTTGGTGGTTGGCGCGTTAGAAGAAGGTGAGAAGAGGGAAGAAGAAGCTGCTCCTGACCGAATGCGGGGTTGATGGTGCCATGGTGCCATGGAAGAGGTCCAACAGGAGCCAACGAGGAGCATCCCCTCCCCTGCCCCCCAACAGCCCTCCCAGAAGGTTCGCCGAAACGGGTTTCTTCAACAAACAAAAAACAAGCAAACAAACACAAACAAACAAAATCCAAAATAACCAGCGACAACTACAAAAGGTCAGCCTACCTTCTCCTTTATATTACATAACTTGCCCCTCTTTTCATATCCTCATCTCCTCGGTACAGGGCTGGCAAAAATTATGTACTCTACAGGTGTGCATTGAATCACAACTGTCACTATTATCACAGTTATTTTTTAAACCAAATTTGTAGCTCATTTCTCACAGAACATTCCAAAATTTACTTCTCAATTTGTTTAAAAGTGTATGTGTGTATATGCAATAGCTAAATTAGACACTCGGATCAAGCTTTTTAGTATATACTTGTGAAAATACTTAGTTCAAGTTCATGGTCACAAACTTTGAGCTGTACTTAAAGATCCACACAAACCTAAGTGATATGATTTTCTGAGTTAAAAGTTGCATTTGATGTAATGAAATGCAATTTCATTAATGTTGATAGAATTTGGCCAAGTTATGTCACATTAGTTGTAACCGTAATTCAAGATAACTTTGTTTCACCATATTTGGGACAACTGTCATGCATAACTTCCCTTGAATTTGTAATGTTGACCAATCTTGGATAATTGAATAATTGAAATATATGTGAAATCTTTAAATTTAGAACCAAACAAATCAGAACAAAATTGTAAAAATTTGACTGTGACCCTGTCATGGTTATCCAGTAGCATATGCACATTGCACTTGTAGGTGGAGAGTAGGTTTGTTGCCAGCCCTGCTTGATTGCTAGGCGAGAGGATAATGAAAAATGGTTCCAATAGACTGTTTCTCCAAAGTAGCGAGTCCATAATGAAGGTAGGCGAGAGATGTGGCCGACTGGGTGTCCTTTTCTCGGGGTCAGACGACCGAAGATGACCGGAAGGACAATGGCCGCTTGCTTTTCTTCTGGATAAAAATCCAAACACAAAAAAGCAGAGTTGTTGAAGGGCAGCTTGGAGTAGGTGGGCGGCCATTGGTCCAGCCCCTGGTCTGAGCGTTTAATCTCATCATCAATCAAAACCTGACCGGGTTGGTTCCGAGTGGGTCTTGCACCTTCTTCTCGGTTTCTACCAGTTTATACTCTACGTACTTGGTGATGCTTCTGGTATTTTCTCTCTTCCTGGGTCAGCACAAAGCTACTCTTTTCCAACTTCCCTGCACACTGCTCGAGCAATGCAGGGAAACGAACTTGTAATCTAAACTACTACATATCCCAGATAGCACAAGTCCAAATGATGTCTTTTGTAGCATGGTGATGGAGTAATTATAAGTAGTTTCAATGCAGAAAAGGTAATAGTTACCGTGATAAACGTAATTCGGCTTCGCGTGATGTCCAAGAGACTTTGATTAGTAATACCACAAAAATTTAACGAATATAAGGTTATACTTTGGTAAAAGTTTTGTAAAGGTTGATAGTTCATATGTTGTTTGTTGGTGAACATGATGTTGGCTCTAGTTGTGGTCAAACACCAACTAGAACTTTGCGCGAAGTTGATTTTGATGTAACATCGATGACTCACACAGCCTATTCAAGTCAAACATTTCCCTATTGGAAAAATCCACTATAAAAACAATGTTGTGGGGAATTGAAATGGTGGAACAACTATGATATTATTGTATAGTGGGACATCCACAATTTCTGGCAATGTAATGGCGGCTCTCTAGAGTAACACCTTCAGCGGATTCTTCCGTAAGTTTTTAGAAACAAATCTGCGATACCAGAAACAAAAGCCACATAATGGCGAGTTTCTTGAGCAGCTCCCCCAACGGATTTCTCCTGGAACTTATGTATAGATAGAAATAACATAACGACTACAATTTTGTTGCGGGTATGCAACGGAACAACTAAACTTTGACGGTGGACCACCATTTCAATTCCCAATAGGTATTTTCCAATAGGGCACAGCTGTGCTATCTGGGATACGTATATATTAACAAAATTGATGCATAATTAAATTAGGGAGAGAAAATCGAGTTAAATTTCGAAGCGGATCGGTACGCGAGTGTTGCGGATGAACACCACGAAGTTGGGTCGCAAATGAACATTCGGACCTCCCGGTTCAGGCCACCACTTCAGGGATGAAGGCATTATAATATGTAAATTTTATGACGATAGAGATATATCGAATATTCCTATTCTATTTATTGAAGTATTTCTATTTGTCGGTCGGTCAGCTTTAATTAAGTTTGTCGTCCCAGCTAAAGGTAGCCCTTGATAATATGAAGTAAAAAGAGGAAAAACAAAATCCCTTTGGGACGATGACACTCGGTCGTCCTCGCGAATTGAATGTCACGTGATCGTTGTGTGCGGTTGTATAGCTAGATAATAGAAGCCTCCCCATCCCATCATCATCCCCCCTAAACTTACGAACGTGGTTATTTTACTTTTTACAATCTAGGATTTCTTTTTATACTATATATATATTATCTGCATTTTTTGTTTCGTTTTTGTAGGTGCGTCTTTACAATATGTCCGCACGTTTCCCATATACGGTAGAACACCTGTAAGTGGAATCCTCTTAAGTGAAACATTTATGGTAACGTAGAGGAAGAATTTGACATTGTGAAAGTGCAAAAATCATGGTTTATGTGACGTCAAAAAGCGAGAAATCTCAGCATTCCTGCTATTTGCAATGACCATAAATGTAGCCTCATAATTAGGATAGCAAGACAAAGTCATGCAACTTGCTTTTCTAGGTCCTGACAAAAGCAGCTACACCTGATGATGACTAGCTAGTCTAATCGAAACATGCCGAGATAATTTGCGCCATGAATTACCTTGCAATATTCAAAAACCACTTGTAATAGGTGGAGTACCTTGAAACTTTATTTACAAGTACCTCAGTCGACCTCGGTAGTATAGGATGGTCATTGAGCGCCGGAAGTGACGTCATACCGCAAGCAGGTGGGCGTGGTTAATTTTTGCCCTTCTGTGATTGGTTGAATTCCCGCTGTGTGACATCACCGGAAGTTGAAGGTGCCTGTTAGCTTCAGACAGTACTGAATTCAACCAATC
>JAQFZQ010003417.1:0-10812 GCA_034696005.1 Glomeris marginata | reverse complement strand
ACGTTTTCTACCCTAATTAAATTGTCAAAGCACAGATTTCCCATTGCATGGTGCTTGTTCAAACACTTTTTGCCAGGGGTTGTATATGGAGTGCCATGAAATCTGTTTTCGGATGACCTTGAACATAACCTTCATGAAAATTAGATTTCTGATTTGCAAAGAAAATGCATAATTTGATGCAAAAGTTGTTTTTAGCACAGGCAGTTCATAAATGACCTATGCACGATGTTTGTTATCTACTGCGTTAGGAAGCAAAGTTCTTCCGTTTTCAACAGGTCAGACAGGTCAAGTAAATTAGTGCGCAGGCGCGTGCAGCATGACCAAATTACGCCCTGACATTTCAGTTTCCACTCTTCAACTGTTGAGGCGGATCAACTGGCACACGCATGCGCGTTGTTCATTCGCACGCAAAAGGAGTGCTGGAAAATGTGTTATACTGAACACGTTTGTTACAATGTGTCAGTAAATTAGCTGAAATGGGAGGGGGAGGTGCAGGTGGGAGCATTTTGATCTGTGCTCGTCAACACCTCTTGTGACACGTTCTCTCTAATTTCATCTATACAAGTCACGTGACAATAAATTTTCACCTGCTGGTTTCATAATGGAAATGTGATAAAATTTATCAGATGCGGTAATATTTATTGATCATCAGATGACAATTTCATCAGTGGTTCTGGCATTGAGTAATGGACTCGATAAAAATGGCATTTTAGCCAACTGTTCATTATGTGAACAATGGCTTCCAATGTAAATCCTTTGGTTATCGATCAATAAAAGTAGGCAGAGCAACACAAGATTAAATTGAGGCCATATTAAGTGATGTGTACTCGAAGGCCTCCTAAGGGAACAGAAAGCAATAAAAATATCTTATTGGTTGCGACTCCGACGGCAAATATTTTAAAAAGTAGATCTAAAACGAAATAGATCGAATTTAATGCTATATATACGTGTACAGCGATCCCATTAGCGTTGCGAGAAACTTCCTCTCTCATTCACCAAACATTTCAACAAATGCTTTTCAAATCGTTTCGTCGGCAATATTATTTGAAAATGCGAACAATGGGTATAATATTTTTGGTATTTGGCAGAACGTGTTCACAATTTTGTGATCATAGACTTAGTACTTAGGACCAGGTCAACAGGGGAGCTGCTTAAAATATAACATTTCGTGACTTGAAATTTTGCAAGGTTTCTTGTCCGGAGACCTTAATGCTGCAGATGATGTCGGTGCATAAATGAAGCAGCTAATCGGATATTTTAATGAAGATTTCAAGAACGGTGTACATCAGGCCTGTTGTAGTACATGAGGTACTAAGTAATGGGAGCCCAATGATCATGGTTGACACGAATACATTTCTGACTACTACTGTGGTTTCAAAGAAAGGTTGAGCCAGGAAGGTGGAGTCATGCCTGCTACGTCATGGGCCGACCCATTTCAAAGGGGTGCATGGTTGACATTACCAGTCGTCATTCCGCGTCATCACCTGCAACCGTGCACCCCTTTGAAATGGGTCGGTCCATGACGTAGCAGACATGACCCCACCCTCCTGGCTCAATCTTTCTTTGAAACCATAGTAGCTTATAATTGTAAAGGTACCAGGTGTTACATCAAAAGATATACAACATAATACTGCATTGTGTCTCCGCTCCTCTATGTAAGGGCCACAGAAATAATATAGTGTTTTGTGAAGTATTATACTACCTACTGTATGAATTCTAGCTGGTACTAAAACACGCAAAAACATAAAATAAAAATATTTTTGAATTTTCTAGGTAGTATGAGAAATGTGTGGCATGATATAAGTGAGAACGGATATGAGATTATTGATCTAAAAAGGGCACTGTGCCATGTTTTCCAAATTGTGATATAGGTACTACTGCTCAAACTCAAACTTGTTCCTCCCTTTTTCTTGAACAGAAAGTGATACCACTGTGACCACACCATCCCTTGGAATGTTGTCACTTGATATTGACAAGTTTCGTTTAACAATATCGCAGGGCAATGTCAATATTATCTTTAGCATAAAATATTGCTTTGCCCATGAATACATCATGTTCAATGAATTCAACAAGGAATTCGAAAACTATCTGGGGAGGTACTTGTACATAATTTCAAACAATCAGCATATTTGCCGAGGATGCAATGTTCAAAATGCAACTTGGTTACAAGCTACTGCATGTGAAAAATTTTGCTCGCGAAGGAGCAGATTTGCATCATTTTCAAATGCTTAATTCTGAGTTGCAGCCTTCTCACAGTCATGATGCACATTCAAATGTCTGTAGGGTATTAGTATTCACACAGTTGAACTAGGATTTTCCAGCACCTATGGAATTATTTTATTTTTCTATCAAAAATTTAGCATTTCTAGTGCATGTAATACTTGCTATCGCATCTGCGATCTTTCCTTGATATATGAGCTAAAGAACACATTTTTATGCCGTAAGACATGTTTTAGACAGCGCTCTATAAAAACAAATTTTACATTGTACAGTGCCAACACAGAATTACGCTTGCTGTTCCCTCTGGACTCGCCACCTATATCTCTTGTATTAAATCGCCATCTGATAGCGGTTTGCAGATCAATTAATTTAACAGCTTAATTTTGCACAACCTCGAAATCTTGGTTGACAAGTATACAGAATTTACCAAACATATACTGTTTGTAATATTTATTTACAATAGCCACACTAAACCCCATCTGTATTTTGTGGACACTAGATATATCTGGACTCATCATATCATATAAAATGTGTCCATATATTATACAAGGGCGATTCGGAAAGCAATGGCCGATCTTTATTTTAAAATCCAAAACTGTTGAAATATCGAATGTCATTAACAAAACTTTCGTTATACTTTTATGTTAAAGTGCGTATTGGTATCATTAAAGGATTTGTTAATAACATTCGACATTACCACAGCTGGAGGCACCTGTGACACTATCTTTTATGGATGTTGTTTTTCCTATAGGGTCAAAAAACAATTTCACATGTAAGGTAATATTTTTAAACAATATTTGAATATGCTTGTTAAGCGTTTTGGTTGTTAACATTTGACTTTACAACAGCTTTATATTTTAAAATAAAGAGCGGCTAATACTTTCCGAATGACCCAAGTAAGTGCTACTATACATTATTAATACTGTTATGTATAATATCACTAAGCTCTTTTCCCATAATTCCAGTGTTATCAGCTTTTCTTTTAAATTCAATTGGAATTTGTAGCAGCTGTTACGTGTAGCTTACACAAATTAGGAAGACGAATATTTAGAGTGTAGTGAATCTGTTTTGTCAGGATTGTGCAATGTTTGCGGAGATGCATCATTGTGGCAATATTCCCTTTGCATCACGGCATGTATAGGAAATTATGTCGAAAGTGTCCATGCTTTGCACTGGTATAGCGTGACTTGATCTAATGAAAAATTCATGGGTTCGCTCCATCTGTCATATTCACGATATGACGTCATGTTCGCCCCAGAATCCTAGCTAACAGTAGAATGATTCAATCATTTTTGAGCGTTACTCATCGCATTCATCGCATTCTACTTTTTAAAAAATGTCAGGATGCTATATACCATTTCCTGTGTACCTACTTACATCATATACCTAGCTTAAATGTCAATTGCATTCATGCTTCTCTACATATTATGCGACATTTCAAGATACGTACAGAACTGAGTTATACCATTTTATTCAGGCTTTAATTCGTTTTCCTTGCAATCAATGTACACCTCTGGCCAAAAGTATTGCCGCATTTTGCTTTCTTGCAGCACACGATAAGCGACAATACATTTGGCCAGAGTTGTACACTTTCCCCATGGCTACACTGCAGTGCAACTATACATTAGGATGTTATCCAATTTTAATACAGACATAAAAGTGGAAATCTGTCAGCTAGTCCCTAATCGGGTGCCCGCCACTGTATGTATATTTTCATATGTTCAAACCCTAAAAAACTTTAACTTGAGAACTACTGAACTCAGATACAGGCATTGTTGTTGCTGTGGTCAAGTGATTTAAGGTAGAGCATCGGCAAACCACGTGATCTGGTGGGTGGGGCTTAAAGGAGAACGTTGATTTCGTTTAATAGTTAATCGACTGTGAATATATACTTGGCATGCAAGTTTCGCGGAATAAATTGTATTAGGTAAATGGAAATCATTATCTGTTTTTACATATTTTTCTGACGATATATGGTCCACTGTTGCAGCTGAAGCAAATTTCGACTTCAGCCAATTTTCTTCCTGAAATCGGCATTCAGCTGCATGAATTGGCCGAAATAATCCCCGGAAAATTGTAAACTTTTAACGATAAATTGTAGTTTTTATCACGGTAATAGTCGATCCATTGGTTTTCATTTCCGACGCGTGGTTCAAAAGTTAGAAGCAAATACGCAAATGCACGGCGATGGCTATCAAACGCCATTTTCGGCCATTACGACGATCGGGCCCGCTACCACTACTGCTATACGTTGAAAACTACAAAAAACTCAAAAAGTATTCAACCACTCACGTTTTTACACTGTATAATCAGTTTAAGCAATGAATGCAAGGATACAACAATTCTCTTATATTAGCCAAAACTTTGACATTATATACGTATAGCAAAAATTACCAAGCTATTCAAGCAATTGTACAAAATATTACCACAAAATGTGAGATCAATACCAAGTGGTAGTTGTCATGGCAAAAGTATTCGCAACAATGTGCTACTGCTGCAGCCAAAAGTTATCGCCTACTATGTCACTTAATATACCTAGTAATATCTCCTTCTGTTGCTATTAATTACACCGTAAATCCTGCTCTGCATTCTTCAGGAGTAATTTGTGACCACACTTCATGCAACTCAGGCTGCAATGCCACTTTAGCTTGAGGCCAGGTTTTCTTATGTATGTATTGTGTTTCACTGAGTCTGACAAGATTTCAATAGGACTGAGAGCTGGATTGCTGGAAGGCCAATCTAGCAGGCAGATTTTGTTATCTGCTAACCATACCATTGTGGATTTCAAGAAACTCCATCCTGCTGAAATTTACAGTTGCATTGGGCTCGTTGAGGAAACATTTTCTTCAGGAATGGCAATCATTCGAGATAGCTGCTTTAACAATGCTATCGATAACATATGCAAATTACCCACACCTTTGGCAGTCACGCATCTCCAAACCATTACACTATCAGAAAACTTGACACTGCTTGTCGTTCCCATTACATTAAGATTTCGGTATTCGTTAAGTGAATGTTTCCCAGTGAAGCCCATCGTAATTTCAGCAGGGTGGAGCACTTGACACACTGTAAAATCCACAAAGTTAGCCATGGTAGCAGTTGGTTAGCAGATAACAAAATGCTACTGCTACAGAGGTCGCAACTAGAGTTGACCATCAAATGCACCCACCTCCTGCTAAACTCGACCGGGTCCATCCCATGCGAATGGGGACATTCAGGTTTGGTGACGTAATCAGCACGGGAAGATTTTTTTAAAACCCCCGATTGCACCTTGCACCAAACCTGAATGTCTCCATTCGCATGGGATGGACCCGGTCGAGTTTAGCAGGAGGTGGGTGCATTTGATGGCAAACTCTAGTTGCGACCTCTGTAGATTGACCTTCCAGCGGTCCAGCTCTTAGTACTATTGAAAACTTGTCAGGCTGTAAAACACAACGTTAGAGAGAAAAAAACATCTGCGAACTAAAGCAGCATTGCAATGTAATAAGTCGCATGAATTGTGGTTACAAATTACTCCTGAAGCAGCAAAAGATGATGTCACTAAATATTTAGTGAAGCGTTGAAAACCATACAGTATCATGGCATTCCAAGTGATTATGAATGTATTTATTTAAGCATTAATTAATTGCAGGGAATTATGTCCAATGTTATGAAAGCAGCAGCGAATTATCGAATATTAATTACCCTGATCAAAATTATTTAATATGTTTCTAAAATTAAGGATGTATACTGAATTACTTTCATGGCTCGCCTTGATATAGTTACTCGCAAAATCAACTTTGTATCTCCCATATGACCTCCTATTTTAGAAGTCAAGGCTTTTACGATATTATTGTTCATTCAAACTAAACGTTTAATGATGTCATCGCTTTGAAGGTAAAACACTAATTTATAACGTCATCTTTATTATGATGCTTATGATGACCATGAATGTTATTCATCGCTTGTGGCGAATTATTTTCTTCAATGCCAATATACTAACGTTTCGTATATATCGCTATAAAGAGCTCGCTTAATTTACTCTTCACTTTTGCAGATTTTCCTAATAGAACGCATAACGGTTTAAATTACACAATTTAGCTTATATTGTGCAGACACAGCCACGCCATATACATTTATAAAGATCGATTTCCGCTTTTCATGCTGAATTAATTGAGTCTGCTGTAATTGCAAATAATATCCAGTCACATATTGTCAGTTTTCGACTAACTCCTCCTTCTTGCTGCACTCGCTTTTATCTTCAATGACAGTTTCTCTACGAGAGAATTGATCGCGCCAGAAGGATGTCAATCGGATAATGGATAAACCGGAAGCCAGCTCTGGACTTACATCCGTACATGATGTGACAGTTCAAGAAGCACTAGAACGACATGTACAGATATGCACACAAAAACTCCCACTACAGACATAATTATTATTTGCTCGCAATTTTGTGTCGAGTAAATCGCGGTGTGCGCAGTGTTTGTTATATGTGGCAAGATTCTTTTCTTCTCCTTTTTCTCCTCCACGTGCTTCCATCATAAAGCAGAAAAATGGCGTGAAATATTTTCCAGCTATTGCCCATAGGGAACGAAGTGGTTGCACGAAACGGCGACATGCATATCTTTCTTTGTCTCCAATTTATAATCGCACTCATTAAGATGCCAAGCACGCGTGTTGGATTTTCAGCGACTTCTGAAACTGGAATAAATCTCCATTGCGTGCGAGCTTTAATTTAGCAATATTCAAGTAAATATGCTGCAGAATCTTGCGCACGTGTCTTATTTACCTGCTCTTTGTAAGCATATTTATCATTTTTTTTTCTGCCTTTAATTTTGCGCATTGTGAACTGCGAATAGCTCATCGGTTGTTAAATGTGACACGGAAATGAAAATTGAAAAGACAATTACGATGCCATTCGTTGTAATTGAGAGCAATATTGCCCTAAATAAAATTAACCCGGGTATAGGAAACTTTTAATGGAATTGAACTTTGCATCAAATGCAAGGATTAATGCCCTACATTGCTTTTTTCTTCTTCTAATTCCTCGTTATTTATCTTACAATAAATACTCATAGTTTGATGTGTTTTTTGTGTTTGAATACAAAGTACATACAAAGAAGAGAGCATACTTTATGCTTCCTGGTTTATACAAATGCGCATGAAATATTCAGTTTGGTAATGAAATTATTACAGTTATTACATTATCCTGAGCTACATATTTTGCATATAATTAACATTGAAAACAATATATACAGCCTACATTCATTACAGCCCAGTGGTGCGAATTCTTCATCCACATTATATACTAGGCCTACTACTCATACAATCGATTCCTCTGCAAGAACTGCATTAACAATATTTGTCTACGGAAACTGTATCCTTCGCTGTAATTAATATCTGAAATGTGCCTAAATATAATCCTGCAAGATTATCGATCGCACGAGCATAAATTTTCCTCAAACTCCACAATATTTTGAAAGTCTCATAAACGTCAATTCGCTTAAGTACTAATGATTTTTTTTTTTCATTTTATCCCTTTCAAAATTACTAATGTATATATACTGTATACTTAAGTGAGGTAGGACATGCAAATTTAATCAATCCGAGATTCACATTGCTAACAGTATATAATTTACAGTCGCAAAATTGCCAATCACAGAATAGGCGTTCATATAACTTTTTATAATATGCTCAATATGTAAAAATGTTCGTATTTTTGTGTGCCTACATGCATATATTAGATGGAAAAAGTGTTAGAAAATTTTGGAGATTAATATACAAGTGCAGGTCGCTCGCTACCCATCTGGTAGGTAGACGTATACCTTTAGAAGCACAGCAAATGTGCAGATGGCATTGCGTGTAATTCCACCCACACAGCAAAGCATAATAGGTCTACTGTCACCCCAAAGCAATCTGAGCAAAATTCTGCATCAAAACCCCTGAATCCCCTTAAAGCTCCACCAAGCTCATTAGGTGGCAATTTAATCGTGTTTGGCCCCCCAACCAGAAACAAGGCAACAGCTGCAAAGGAAGCATCCAATCACCTTTCTTGACGTTTTATCAAATTAAACGTATCGGTCATTACGCGTTTAATCCCAACAGTATTCCTTCAAAGACTATAAGACCAAACAGATTACACAACAAAAACGTTATAACCCAATCAAAATTAATCGTTGTCAAGTAGAGTAAACATGCTGACAAAGGAACCCAAGGCTATATTATATTGCTCCAGCATCTACAGTCGTAAATTTTATGATGCACAATATGATCAGCAAAAATGTCCAACTGCAAAATCTATAATTGAATGAATTATGGGACAATAAGCAAACCTAGCAGAAATTTGGGATAATATGTAGTTCAAAATTGTCCGGAACAAATGTATAGCAATACAACTAAGAGTACTACAGCCACACATTTTAATGTTAACTATATCTTAAACAACCTAAACCACATCAGTTTGAAATTTATAGCTGTCCGTAGCTCAATTTTTACCTAAAAAGGGTATGTAGAGAAATGAAATGTATATAGTAATCCCCTGCATTGCAACTGATACCTTATACAATATTACATTGTGTTCAGTGGAACCAACAGGCATTGAGTAATAAAGAACATTTGCATCAGTCCTCTGCAAAGGAACATTCACTTGAAAGAGGATCATCAACATTATATAGGGGTAGATTAGAAGGGTCCTATTGCGGTATATAAGAGGGCAAATAAAAGGAATAGGGCCGCCAGATCTGCCTCTACCATTCACATAAAAGCGACGACGGCAACCAGCAGTTGTTGACATGCGAGAATTTTGCAGCTGCCCTTGTGTCATTTTCGATGCCAAACAGCTGTCAAGCCCAAAAACTCAAACCCGTACAAACTAGCTGATCTCACTCACATTTGCACTTTATTAGAAATGCATCATTACTGAAACTGTTGGTTGGTACATTGGCAGCCAGCCAATGAAATCGAACGAATTCAAACTATAAACGTACATATCTGGTAAATATCTCATGAACTTTGGGTAATAAGGTATGATGTTTAGATGATGACGCTTGTCATTTTGTCAATGCGTGACTCATTTGAAAGCACTCATTATATAGAATAATTCTGGCATGGAGTACGAGTATCAACTTCATGCAATATTCATCCATCGAAGCAAACACGTAGGGCATTACATTTAAATAGTATATATTAATAGAAAAACTTCCTTCGAAAACACTATACCTCAGTTCATTGCTGTCAGCTGCATGCAACCAAATTATAATTCCTTAACTACATTTATTCGCTTGAAGGGGCAAATCTGATTTCAAAATTTAATGATACATGCAGCAAAAAAATAATATATTATCTATTCACAAGAAATTATACAGGGTGGAACAAAAGTATTGCTTGTTTAGGAGTAACTTTGAAAGTAGAAATTTTGACTGGATTAAGACTTTGAGCAAGGCTGGTCTTCTCGCAGGGGCATTTATTTATGACATCGAATGTGACCTTCAGGCATCCAATCAATGTCATTCAAAACTTACAGTCACCATCTTCGAAGATAGGGGCATGGTGTGAATTTCCAAAACGTTGCCAACACTATTCTGAACATCTTTGCTAACACAGATTTAGAATAAGTTAACAAACGGGAGCAGTGAAAGGAAATACTTTGTAGATGTCCTTTAAAATACATAGGAACAACTTCGGGTTGTTACAATCTTAGCCTCTGCGGTCATTTTCATTGGAAGGTTTGGGAAAATGAAACCCACCCAATTAGGAACAGCCAATAGAATGAGCCGAGGGCATATAGTACCACGCGAGACCACTACAGTTTTTTTACACCAGAGAAGGCACTCCAATCCTCCTAGCCTCCCCCAAATTAGGCAAGCCAACTGGAAAGGACAGGGGTGCTCAGTGCAGTGCCAATTGTGTGCACCTGTTTGTCTGTAAGTTCTTGGAAACGAACTGCACTGGGCACCTTTGTTGGCTCGCCTGATTAGGGGGAGGCTAGGAAGATTGGAGTGTCTTCTCTGGTGTACAGAAATGTAGGGGCTCTGGGGGCGCGTGTCCATGCTTTAGCCTTCTACTGCCTTGATCTTATTTTTAATCCAGCCAGAACCATTACTTCCAACGTTATATTCCAAACAGGTAATACTTTTATTCCAACTTAGTATATAAATAATAGACTTCCATAATAAATAAGGATGCTACAGCATTCAGGTCTACAGTCTATTGCATTGTGACGTCCACAAAACTGGCAGAATCCGTCTTGTTGACGTCAAAGTCGAAACTAGAACGCTAATTAACTTAGTTTTACTCATTTCCACAGAGCTTGCAGTTTACCACTCGTTTAATTCACAAGTTTACTTCTTGTAAGCAGTTTCAGGATACTGTACGAAACCGTATCAGTTCACATTTAGACAGATTTTTAGCAAGTGTAATTTAACAAGGATAAGGACATAATCAATAATGTTCATTTTGTGGTGTGAGACGATCGATAGTTAGTTCTCACAAAGTTTGTGAGAAGGTATATATATATCTTTGAACAACTATAATCATACTTAAAAGGACACTGCACGGGGAAAAAAATGTTTTTTAGAACATTTTAGGCAGGAAAAGAATCATTTGTGCCATTTC
>JAQFZQ010003416.1:0-10817 GCA_034696005.1 Glomeris marginata | reverse complement strand
CCCGACCCCTAAAATGAGTCGACTCTTCTGTGTGTGAGTCATTTTCCGCACAATCTTTCATGGCGCTTACAGTAGCACATGCCTGTCTGACATTTCTGACATCACTGGGCACATATACACACACGTGCCAAAGTAATTACACTATTGACATATAGGCCTCTGACAAATATATGCCATCATTGGTTTCTTACTATATCTTGTCTTTGATGACGGACCTGCATGCGCAGAGTTATTAGTGACGTCATATATTACATACCATGAATAGTCTCACACGTGCCATGCTCATCCTCATGGGACACAACTCCGATAAAGATGGTTATACTGCCTCGCATTACGCCGCAGTTTGGTTGGTACTCATCGATCGGGAATATGGGAATACAACCCTTACAAAAAAAATTTCTTGTGCAGAATGACTGCAGTAACTCTGCAATATGGCATAACTGCAATGAAGTCTGTCAAGGTCGACTTTCGCCCTACATGCAGGCATGCAGCAGCTTATACTCACTTAAAGGAGAACTGGCACGGTTTTGTAACATACCCTGAAAAGGTCCCAGATTATATTGATTGTATTTTCAATTTTTTGTATTGAGTTTTTTTTCCGTTTGGTGAGGCAATGTAGAACCGTTAATCGGTTTTGTACCCACCCTGAAAGTTAACCATATGAAAGCAAGTGTTGCAACAAAATCAATGTGAAAATTAGTAAAAAAAGTTATTAGTACAAAGTTTCACAATTTACCTAATAGAAGATCAGATAGCATAGTCGAACCTCCTAACTTAATTATGCCCCTCTTTAATTTCCACATAAATAAATTAATGTGATAAACTGTTTTATTATTTAGAAATTGTTAAAGGTGAACTGACACGAATTTCTAAGGGACACTGAAGCCGAGAATATATTTCAACAAAATTTGTCAGTTCACCCTTGAAGGTTATATAACCGACATGGTTTTGTTGAGTCTCATGCAACAATACACACTGTAAACTGTCTGACAAGATAAAAATAAAACCATTGGCAACATTATGAATAAGATATTCATGGATTTTTAGTTTACATACTCGTATACAACATCTACATGCATATCTACTCAGGAAACGATTAACATGGAACAATTTAACCAATTTTCTATATGGATAATACATTATTGAGTTAATCTAACATTTATAAATTTTTCAACTGCATGCATATATTGAATTAGCAAAATAATATATAGATCATACAGATTATATATTCTCCTTTCGGCATTTCCATTTATATATTGTACAATGCGTTTGGTGACTTCGATTCAATTTGTAGTGCAATATACAGCGAATGACTGTACATCAAATTGAATTTCAACATGCAATACTTCGGAGCTATTTCAAATGGTTTATAGATTTTATATATGCATATTCTTCTATTCCTCAAAGAAATATAAAGCTAGTTTCGGTGCATGTGTATACGAGTATCTATGTAGGCATATACAGCAAAATGCAACACGGTGAACTCTCAGGAGGAGATTTTTACGAGGCAGGGTTCTTGTTTTTACTCTCTTTTATTTGCTTGTGGGTTTATACTTTAGTGTGAGGTGGGAGTAGAAGTGACAAGTTGCACGTCCGAAATCAGCAGGGAGCGGAAAGTGGCAAAATAAAAGCGCAGCAAAACACAGTTGTGCTCTTCCGCAACAGACACTTCACTGGAGTTGAACATGTCCAGCACTTGTCTTTAAGGTACTTTACATTCTTCAGCAACAAACACTCTCGAAAAAGGTGAAAACATGGAGTCCACATTTGGGAAGGGAATTCTCGGTCAAGAAATCAATTGATGCTTGCACTGAAAGCCATGTATTGTTCAATATATCCAAAGACAAAGAGAAGAAAATATGACTTCGAAAATATAGAAGTTGTTCCAGAAAATAAGTCTTCCTGAAATGTTTCCACAATAAAAACAAATCGTCCAATGTAACTGCATATAAAATGTGGTTTGTTGTGATGGGATGTCCGAACAAGTCAGTATACCATCTGAGCTAACTCGTTATGCTCAACAATCCAGGGACTGCATGAGTCAAAATCAATTTTCCTTACTGGAAAAGCATGGTTTCAAAAAATTGTGCAACCCATGGCACGTGCACAATGTAGAGAAATAAATGGGTGTTTCTCTAAATTGAAGGATATGAAAGAAGCACAATGCATTTCAATTGTACGAGAGCCAAATAAAGATGAACGAGTCAGGAATGCATTTTAAAGTGAAAGAAATATCTGACCGATAATTTTCCCCAAATGACTATAGTATTTCACGTTGATACTTTTTTTAACAGCAAAATCTCACAAGTTTCGAGCAATTTAGCAGGTCTACGAGTCAGCTGAACCATAATTCATTTTTTATCATGCAGGGAGTTTAAGCAGAGGGATCACTGTTTGATCCGACATAAAACAATCCTGAATTCCCATTTATAAGGAAATGCGCAGGTCATGTTAATAAAATATGACCATTGCATCTTTAAAGTATTCTAACATACAGGTGAAAATGATTTTGATAGCTAAATTAATAATAAATATCAAGATATCGTTATGGAAGCCGAACACAATTTGGGCGCCATCTTTGTTTTCAACAAGGAAATGCCACCACTCACTGTTTGCCCTTTCTACCATGGGTTTTAAAGGTTGCACATATAATTAATGGCAAAGACTGGGTTCCTCCATACCATAAGAAGCTTCTTGAATCTATATAGGACATTATGAGCAGCATACACAAGAAGGGTGTGTCCCAATATCTTGCTCCAAACAACAGAGATAAACACCATGACTTGCGAGTTTAGAAAGAGACAGGTGTTTACTCACAAGTATTCAGAGGAATTCAAATGCACTGTATTTATTCATTTGTGTTAAAGAAAATAAACAAATTGTCTAATATTATCCACATTTATTTTTATGAGGTTTAGGAAATTGGACCAAATATCTGCAGCTGTGATAGTTGGTGTGATAGTTGGTGTTTTATAAAAATTGTAAGCCTTAGCTATAATATACAATCCAATATTATTCTACATCACTTTATTTCATTGGGAAACCACTGTTTGATTGTATAACTTTCCAGACCCCCTTGATAAACATAGTAGCAACAGTATCAGCTGATATTTTATATCACATGTTTCTCAATGGAACATTCTTGCTACGAGGGGAAGTCAGACACCCCATTATTTCACATCCAAAGAAGAAAAACAAATCTTGTCTGGCAGCTCTGAAAGCGGTAAACAAAGATTTAATTGGCGTTCATGGCATCCAGAATGCATTTGCTTAGTTCAATGGTAACAGCAGTTATTGTATTCGAGGCATGAAATTTTTATAATTAGCTTATTAAAATTTGCGCAACATTGAGCATTTAGGTAGCGAGCTATCTCTTGGATTTAAACAATGTGTAAGAAAAAGGCTGTCCAAAACGAATGCGGTGTTATTTGCCAAACCAATGCTGGTATTACATAACCTACTGGAAACTACCATTCTTAACCGTACTAGAATTCCCCCTCCTAGCCTCTCTGCACAGGCCCAAAATCACAAAACTTCAATCTGTTAAAACACTTTTAATACATTTTGAAAAAAGTAAAGAAATGAACTCATAGTTTTAATTTTAATCATTCTTTCTACAGTCCGAATATCATGCGGTGTTACAAAACCGTGTCAGTTCACCTTTAATTTTTCCTAGGGCTAAGAATCAATTTCACATGTAAGGTAATAATTGTAAGCGATACTTAATATGCATGTTAAACATTTTATGGTTTAACATTTCACATTAATACAGTTGCCTGTTTTAAAATAAAAAGCGGCTACTACTTTCCGAATAGCGTACAAGATTTTGAATTGATGACATGCATCCTGGAAAACTTGGACTGCCTAACAGGAACTTAAACATTGTGAAGGGACCCGGAACTTGATAAATCGGGGTCGATGAGCCTCTTGGAGAGATATTAAGTGGCAAGAAACGAGTCGTTTCACTCTTGAGAATAGGCAACGTAAATCCTAATTGCCCGGTCGGCGCCTTTTCTGCCTCAGAGCATCACAATTTTCCTACCACTATCCTGGTATAGAGTAGAACCACCCACACAAATCCCCCAGTTTTCTTCTATAAAATCGTTTACCCCCAAACACTACGCGTCCAATGACCATAGGCGCAATCAAGTGTAAGATGCGTAATTTTACAAAATGCTGCGTTCAGAGACGTCTATATAAAAAGCTATTTTCAGCATTGCAAGACCTCTTTTCATGCGAATTAGTCAGATATAATTGGAAAAACTGAAGGATTTTCGCCGAACCTAGAAGAAGCAGCCATTCAGAAGGCTTCTTTCAATGCGGCATACTTTTGTTTACTGAAATATACTGCGTGAAACAGATTATGTAGACCTTCAGCAGAAATTGGTCTTAAAATAGCATCAACAAGCAACATGTAATATCTGGAAATGGTAGGAGGATTAACAAGAAATAAGCCGGATGACAAGCTCATGCCAGATTTTCTTCCTTAATTATTTTTCACTATGCAGCAAGCAGGAAACATACTTCAAATATTACGTTTTAGCTGCATGTTATCACTAATTGAAGCACAACTTTAAAAAAACTATTCATCCAAGATTTTTATGAAAATGAGTTATTTGAGGTATTTGCTAAATCACATTCCTGATGCAGTCCTTCATTGTTTTGATTTGCTTTTAATATACATATGTACATGTACTAGTAATGCTTTCCAAAGAAAATGAAAAATATTGTGTATTTTTCTATCATTTGCAGAACAACCAAAAAGCAGTTTAATTGTTTTGAGGCTACACACCTAATTTTTGTCATCATAATTTCTGTGATTTTTTAATAAAGGCAAAGAAAGGTGTTACAAGATATGACTTTTTTCATCGTAGTATTAATTTGGCCTATGGGTATATTGCTCATGACATCAAAAACCTATACCCCAGTCGTCCCAGCAAACATTCATCTTTCTTTGTATCATTTTAAAACGCATGATGAAGTTAAATTTGCTGAAGCTGTCTATGAATTTCAGTTTATTTAATCCACAAATTGTGAGCATAGTTGTGCAGCCCACCCGCTGGTTTGGCTTCTCTGCTTAGTCCTCCGTGGATTGCAGTGATGCGTGCCATGCGCAATACTAGAAATATGCTGTAAAATCGTACGTGCATCGAATCTCTTCGAAACTTCTACCATCTCTGAATCTCATCGTGCTCTCCAAATTTTAAATTGGAACTAACCCCTTCAATGCAACGGTTCGAAAGTTATAAATTCAATAACCTTGAAATAAATATTCAAGGTCAATGATAACGTTGTCATTGGATTCATCATAGCCGTGTTCATATAAGATTAGCAATTCGAATTTTCCAAATTCCCATAGTTCCCTTAATATCTGAAGTGAACCCTTCTGGTGGGACACCCTGTATATGTGATAGTACAACATTGGATACCTAAAACGTGTTCTCCGACAATCACATCGCCATAATAATTAAACCACATGGTAGTAAATTTGAAATTAGCAAATAATGTTCAAAATATATGTTTACAAATGGACATAATGTTAATTAAAATGGTTATGTCACATATTGCAGTGTTAGTTCACTTTTAATGAGATGCATCATCCTGTACCACCTACATTTTGAAATACAATAAAAATGGTAACATCAGCCGATACTGTTACTATATATACAGTGTACCTTAATTAATCAACGTTTCAGCTGAATCGGATATTAAATCCAATCACGCAGACAAACATCTGCCTTGCGCATCAGCTCACAAAACCAATGACATGAAACTTCGCCAATTATACCATACTAAATCAACAGCTGCTAAAGCAAAAATATGTCTAATTCAGCAAAATGTACTCGTTAAGTACCTATACAATGGAAATGGAATCTGCTGAAACATCCATTTGGATAAAAAGTTTTAAGAGCCTAATCGCTATTAATCTCTATTATTACATTTGAAAGACATCCATGACATTATGGTAATGTATGTAGATCAAAACTGGATAACGAATGTAATCCGATTAAAAGAAATAAATGCTACATCAAGATTTTACAGGAGAAATCAGAGAATAACATCAACTTAATTTAACATTATATGCTTAAAAGCAGTACATGCAGAAAACACTTCAAAATGCTATAGGGCTACATGGGGTGAGTCATTGCAGTCCGACTCCCTCCCCCTTTTATTTTGGATAGGCTTGGATAAATAATTTTGGTTTTTTTATCCTATATGGAACGAGTGACGAATCCGGAAACCCAACTTTCGCTGACCTTGACGCAGTTTTTCAAGGTCATGGAATTTCTATATTTGCAACCGTTAGCGTTAGGACCCTAGTGTGAATTACAAAGTTAAAGAGCACCATGTATTTATCATAGTTAAGTTTTGTCAATTTTTAAACGTTCTACAAATTAATTTGAATTTTTGAATTGTTTGGTGCAAGGTGCAATCGGGGATTTTAATTTTCCCGTGTTGATTGCGTCACAAAACCTGAAAGTCCCCATTCGCATGGGATGGACCCGGTCGAGTTTAGCAGGAGGTGGGTGCATTTGATGGTCAACTCTAGTTGCGACCTCTGTATTTCCAAACAGGTTATATACTATTGTCCCACCCTGTGTGAGATTTAATCTCAATATACAATTGTGGTTTCCAACGTTTCAAAAATAGCACTAAATTTACAAAGGACTTCAGCATTTCAAACAAATTGAATCCTCTCTCTCTCTCAGCACCATCAAACCTCTTAAAATACGAAGTGTGATCAAAATCTTCAAGGTCTAATTTATTTACAAGTAAGTTACCATAGCTTAATTATAACTTCTATATGCACTTTGTGTACCGTATTTATTATGTTATTATTACAGTATTGGTTGTTAATGTTTTGAGCTCGCAATATCATTTACAAACGATTCAAGCAATATTATACGAAAGGAACAAAAATATTGCGAAAACATTTCTTTCAGCTCGGTATCTTTTATTTAATGGTTAACCAATTAAATATCGTTTATCCTGTATAAGAAAGAAAACCACTCAAACTGAACTAACTCTTTTCTGAGGTGGTTTTAATCAGCAATCATAATAGTTTGCTTTCTACTATAGCCTTATGTAGGTCATAAAAAGACATCTGAAACAACAGTTGGGCTTAATTTTTCCCAAAACATTTTTTTTGTCAATTTGATGTACTCATTGTCTAAATGAAAATATTGATATACTAAATGTATAGTACTTTTTAAATTCGGATCCTGAACAAGCACAATGTTTGTTTTCAGTTATGAAAAAACAAAGTAGAGGAATATATTATAATGTTCTTTGTTATGTTGAATATTTTTTATTAATATAGCTAGCCTATAGTCAAATTTGACCACCAGAATACTGATGCAGTATCGATCAGTGAAAATAAAACGAATATTGAGCTTTGCAACATTTTAATTTCAATAACAGCAGAGGATCATAACAATTAATTACTCTCACCATTAATTGCAATAGCCTCTAAAATATGCTTTCAAAATGACTTTATTAAAATGCATCAATGTTCGTCTCTAAAGCTAAAATTCATTATGGATGAACATTAAAATGGAAGTCCTTGATATGACATTATCTGGATTTAATGTCAAGGAGATTTGGTCAAATCGTTGAGAGGAAGTGTCAAAATCGAATTGTTCAAATTGGTTCGAAATCCATACATGGCTTCGATTTTAGACTTTATCATCTTCTTTTACCCTTCGATCGATTCAGACACAACTAGGCTGTTCCACTGTAAAAGCAACTCCTTGGTAAAAGGTTCGATCAGCATGCCATCTAAAATAATAGGACATTTTCCTTCCAGCCCCGTTTTTTTAAATGTAATTTCAGCCAGTTTTCACAATGTTGAGGACATAAATTTGGTACGAGGTCTTGAACACATGCTGAGCCACAATGACGGGAACTGCGTTAATTTATAAGTCCTCAATGAGCAGGGTTAGATAGGTGGTACTGGATTATTCAAGAGCAAGATGTCCAATGAGTCCTGGCATAAAACTAACATGCATTTGCATTCCCATTATAAGTTAACAGTGTCATACATAATGAAGACAAATCCAGGGTTTGTTTACTTTAATCATGGAAGAAAGTAATAAGACACACATGTCCCTCTTTCATTATTACATTACACTCTAAGAAAAATATGGACAAAATGGACAATTTTGCACTCTTAAAGGGAGCAACTGAGGTGCAACTGAGGTGCATATCCCTTTTAAAGAACGTACTTGCACCTCATCCATACCTTCATTTCTTACAGTGTAGGATATTATTTCTCTAATAACTTTTCAGTTTGAATATTTTTGAACACTGCATCACAATATGTTTATCAATCGAAGAAAAATACTCAAAAAGCTCATAGGCTTGAAACAGGCTACTTTAATGTAAGACTGCCGACATGTTTCGACTATTTATACATAGTCTTCCTGACTCTTTCATCATGACCTTTCATCTTTGGTATGTTTTATTTAAATTTTTTTAATTATCCAGGTGAAATTACAAGGGGGTGGGGTTTAAAAATGGTGTAACACCCTTTTTAGAACCTTTCTGGTTTTTATATTAAAAAAAAAAAAAAACAAAAACAAATTTGTTTGGTGGTAATAAGGTTTTTCTCTTGTTATAGCTTGTATTCTATCGATTGTTACTCTTGTTGACGACGTTCTTTTTGACTTTGATGACCTTCTATGGTAATATTTGTAATGTTCTTAATTTTGGAGATGGTATCTGAGTCTTGTCCAATGTATTTTTTATCAGCTCTTTTAAATTGGCCCTGATGAAGACTATGTATAAGTAGTCGAAACATGTCGGCAGTCTTACATTAAAGAAGCCTGTTTGAAGCCTATGAGCTTTGAGTATTTTTCTTCGATTGATATATTTGGCTTCTATTTCCATCTACAAGAATTAACAATATGTTTAGCTTGTTATTAATTGTGAGAAGTGGAATAAAACTCTTTTGAACAAGTTTGCACTTCATAATGACTTCCACAATGCTTCAAAATTAGTGCATAATTATATTTTGTAACAAAATTAAGTGAATATAAAGGTTACAGGCATGGTGTTAAATATGCGAAAACCTTTTTGTCATGTTCGAGTGCATGAGTCATGTAATTGCAGAGTTCAACGATTACCTGTTAGGCAATCGAATGTTGTAACCAAGGAAAGTTCCAGGCCACCTCCCAAGTTGTGGGTGGGGCCTTGCTTGTAAAAATACCATTGTTTAGCTTGATTAAACACATTCAGTATCCAGCATGCACAGTCTGCATGTCAGTGTATCGCGCTTGGAGTTCTCAGGTACAAGTTGGTACCAACATCATGTTGAAAATACACAACACATGGAAATATAATACATGCCATTTGTATTAATATTCTGAACCAGTGAAAAACCAGATAAGAGGAACCGTTTTTCTTGCCACGTCGAGTTTAACTTTTGCAGGTTTGAGAGTACATTTTAGTACAAAAAGCTTTTCCAGAATCTTCTTAAAAAAACTTTTCGGGTCTTTACTTTATTCATTTAGGCTTCAAGACCTATGTTTTTTGCTACATGAAAAATGAAATTGCATATTACAGCAGCATCGCGTATGTAACATTTCCATACTGTTTTTTTTTTTTTAATATTAATACAGGAATTTAAATATACTAATATCTAATATACATAGGCTACGATAGGTTGCTTCATAATGCACCATGCAGTTGGTTGCAATACTCATGAAATATTCATACCATTATCTCCATTCGGATTACGACTTTGACCCTCTTTCTCCAAAGTAGATTTTCTCAAAAACATTTTATTAAATCCCTCCCTCAAACCCCAAAAGTGAATAGCAAATGGAATACACTATGGGATGTACTTTTGAATCCACTTTCAACGAGACATCATTAAAATACAAAAGGGCACAAATAGTGAAATGAGGAAGAGAAGTTTCCAAAAACTGACAATTTTCCATTCGGGTGACTGTTAAATGACCCAAAACCAGACAGTTCCTTTCAGGACAGAGAATATACAACATATAAGTGTTGCCTTTGCAATTGCTCATGTATAAAAGGTACTACAATTGTGGCCAAAAGTAGTGTCACCTATCGTGTGCTGCAGGATAGCAAAATGCGACAATACTTTTGGCCAGAGTTGTAAATGTTTTAATTTAACCTTTGCCTGCATACAGATTGGCTGAATGAATAATGTAAATGTGATATGTCTGACCGTTTCATGACGGTCACTATTGTACGCAGTTACCCATGTGGTCAGCGGCAAAGGTGTCCAATTAACCTCAACAAAAGATAAGAATTGTGTTGCATATGGCCAGTGTAAACGGAGCTTGGTTCGTATCTTTTGGGGCAGTTTGATTGTGAATGGCAGTTGTGAATAGGAGAGACGCATCGGATCATAAAATGAGTTTCCGGATATAGCGACAGGAGCCATGGCTTCAGGGGTGATAAAGGAGCATGTTGCAGATCATTCTCTGGTGACAAATCCGTATAGTCACGGTTTACTGCTTTTGCTTCGTGATAATGACTGCCGATTTCCATTAGGATCGACCCAACTTGGCTGTTGTCTCTTCGCCTATAGCCATACACCTATACCTATAGCTATACCAACACCTATAGTTCAATTAAAGAGCAAGCACAAGCAAGATATTGAAATTTCCACCTTATCTAGCAGTAGACAGTGATCCTAATTACAACTACATGCAAGTGAAAAACCTACTGTCTGCATCAGAAGTATAAAGATAATATGGGTTTACCATGAAAAACAGATTGCGGCAAAAGTACATATGTTGCGGCTGAAGTGAGCAATCGGCGATTGTGAGCTTTAACCGGTTAAA
>JAQFZQ010003415.1:0-10818 GCA_034696005.1 Glomeris marginata | reverse complement strand
ATATTGAGAAAGACCACGCGTGGTCCCTATGTGTGAAAGACCACGCGTGGTCCCTATATTGGAAAAGACCACGCGTGGTCCCTATATTTTAAAAGACCACGCGTGGTCCCTTTATTGGGAAAGACCACTCGTGGTCCCTATGTGTGAAAGACCACGCGTGGTCCCTTTATTGGGAAAGACCACACGTGGTCCCTATGTGTGAAAGACCACGCGTGGTCCCTATATTTGGAAAGACCACGCGTGGTCCCTATATTCGGAAAGACCACGCGTGGTCCCACAGCGAATCCCTCTGAATAAGTATATTCTAGTTAATTAGAAGATGGGGAAACCAGAGACCTCGGAGAAAACCCATCGCAAACCGGCAGGATAACTAGAAAATTCCTTTGTACATGCTGGACCCAGGATCGGACCCAGGATCGAACCCAGGACCATATAGAGGTACAAGGCGAGTGCTGGCATCACACTACTATCAACAAACTTGATGTCAGTCTTTCAAGAATCCTTGAACCGAAAATGCTGCCCATACGCACAATCACCTCTTATTTGTCAGCACAATCATTTGGACATCACTTAGACACCTTCACATCATGCCAATACATGTGACACCAAACTGGACCATCCATATTGAACTTCTCATATGAAAAGAAAACATTGGTCCACGACATGATCTTCCACTCCAAGGCAGTAGTGAATACAAGCAGCTTTGTGGTTCGATCCGTTTGTGATGGTTTCCACAATAATTCTTGCATATGTAGGAATTGTAAAATGGTATCGCCTTGAACAACACTGCATACATGATGTGTCCAGAAACACCTCTAGACAAGCAAATTGAAAGTGCTGTAATGACGATCCTTCACTATGAATATCAATATAATTCTGGAAACACAGGGTGGGGCAGAATACCGGATGTAATTTTCAAAAATTAAATTATGAAAAATTACTTTTCTTAAATGCTTTTTCATGTACTATTTTAATGTGGTGACAATAAATTTCGGAAATACTGAATACATTTGTTTTCACAGTCTTTTCAAAATCACCCGTTATTCTGCCTCACCCTGTAGTAGTTACCTTGTACGCCAAGATATTTGTTGCAATAATGATGCCGGTTGTTGCTTATGGAAATAGTTACATTATCACATGCAGTTGCATTAATTAAGTAATTAACACAATAATGAGCACGCAATGCGTTTTCTTTTATCCATAATTCAATTCAATTCACAGGAAACATCCAACAGTATAACAAGGCAAATTGAATTTTCAACACCTTGCAGATCGGTCTCGATAAGAAAGTTCAGCTGTCCTGAGTATTCATGCAAATGGCTGGCAAAGAATAAACAAAAATCTTTATCTTGCATATCCGACTCAATTATCAAGTTGCTCTGCTCTCTCCAAAAAACAAAATTGCAAACAAAATACGTACTTCCATAAATAAATATGCTATGACGACTCATTTTATGGGAGGTTATAACACAAAATCGCACATACGAAACACAGTAAAGAATGTCACCATAAACGTATACGCTAATTAAATAGCCTATTGTCACATGATTGCGAAAATTAATTATTGTTGTTATTACTTCAAGGGACAAAACTACACAGAATCGTTGCGACAAAATTGAAAATATCATGGCAAAAAAAATCGCCTACTTCAAAATTCCACAGCTCTGTCTGTTTGTTGTGTTCATTCACACAGAGCCAAAAATTATTATGACAGCCTGTCAATGCAGAATGTCAAACATGCTCCATCGATGATATTAATATTATTAAATATATATATACGACATAATTATGGTATTGTACACCATGAAAACCAAAAGTATCATCTGATTCGTGACAATTAACCAAGTCTGCACTTCCTAAAACATATTTCATAATTATTATAATAATGATGATGATGATGATTCAATTATTGCCATCATAAATACATTGCAGTTATTTGTTTCCAAGGCATTTATAGTAATTGGAATGTGCTAAACATTAATTTATTTATCTAATCACCTTAGACAACTATTATTTATATTTCAAATTCAATTTGACAATTTCAGCACTCATGCAGTTTATTTCCAACTTTCTAACATATTGGAATTTTGAATTTCTACATTATATATTGAGTAGGCCTAGCTATTACTGCTGCCACAAATAAGAAAATGTATAAACATAAGTTGCTGGTGTCAGATTGCTGCAAGGAAACATTTGTTAATATGAAGACCTGGACAAATTACACAGTACAGCATTTCCTGTATAATTCCAGAAAACAAGTGTGTATAGAAGAACTTTTGATACTTTTCATATAATGTGCAGAACAATGTACTGTCAGGCCTACTACATCTTCCACAAATAAGAAAATAAATCCACAAATGACTTATTGGTATATAAGATAGTCGTAAGAAAACCTTTATTAATACTATATGAAGACTTGGTAAAGATGAAAGAGAAAATTCCAGAAAAAAAGACAATGCATAGTCATTTCACGCCAAACCTTGCACCACGGCTCCACCCTCCGCCATCCCCCTGTCTTACAGGCCCGGTGTGTGATTGGACAATGCTTACTGTCACGCCCTCATTGAGGGGGATGGCAGCAGGTGGCGGTAAACTAGCTGTCTAATCACAAACTCGGCCTCTAAGACAGAGTGGGATGGCGGTGGGTGGAGCCACGGTGCAAGGTTTCGCGCGAAATGACTATAGCTGCGTGATAGTGTTTTGGCACTTTTCGTATAATAATGTATTGCATTTCAAATAAATATTTAAAAGCAAATGTACCAAGTGCAATGTTAATTATTACACGATAAAACATATCAAGATCATTTCAGATGTAACGCCCACGTGATACTTTTGGTTATCATTGTAAAATACATGCAGTTAATGATGCAGCACATGACTGCTTACTTACTTACATAGCTCTAATCTAAACCTAATGACTGCCCATATTTTATTGATTTCACAGGGCACAGTGAAATTAATTTCAAATAACGAATTAAGCGCGCGACAAGTTGAAAACGATCAACTATATATAATAACAATAATCATCATCATTATTTGCAAAAACTCTTATTACAACTGTGAAAATGGGTTTTGTTTAGAATATTATAATATCCGACGTTATTATTTCTCTTATGACAAGATTAAACGATCTGTACACCCAACGATCGAGATTAGTTTAGTTTGACGAATTCATGTAAGAAATATTTACAACTAATCCAGAAACATGTCCATGGAACATCGTTGTTGTTGTTTTTGTAGGTCAATTAAAGGACCAAGAGCAAGAAACATATCTTACGATACGCATTGTCACTATATCTAAACCACATAAACGATCTGACAAACATAGAAATTCTAACTCAGTTGATGCTGTTCATGTGAAGATCACCTCCAGAGGGGTACATGGCATGGTACAGTACATGTAAAAACTGTAAACTAAAACTTACAAATACATGCATGCCAATTATGTATATTATAAATAAGCACAAATTGAAATCTATCATTGACTCAGAATTGTGGTCAAACGGTCAATATTGCAACAAACTTAAGTTGCACTGTGTATATCTTGCTCTTGCTTAGTGAGCAGTGGAGAAGCATGTTAAGAAATCACCTTCATATTAAGTTATCAAATTGGGAACAAGTTAATGCCAGAAATGTGAATTAACATAGCGTTGTTGTTGTTATCGGTTAGAAATCGCATCTTTTTGGAAAAGTTATAAAATTGTCATTTCAGTTGATTCTCTTTGGAAATATAATAAGTTATGAGGGTAGTTTGCATTCAAATCTTGCACAGCAGTATGAGTGTGACCAGAATTATGTAGAAATAATTTGGGAGATGCAACTTCAGCTCCAAGTCCATCCATACTATTCAAACCATTGGAATTGTGCAGATTTTCATTGTTATCCAACTGCTGTGACATGTCACATGGTGCTGTTGCTGCTGCTTGTCCGTTGAATTGCACAGAAACTTCAAACTGTGAACTGCCATTAATTGTTATTGTGTCATCCTGCATGCACAGAAAGAATCAAATGTATTACTATCTATTGATATGTAATGCAATAATATAACAATTAAATACAGTGAACCTCGCTTACAATCATCTAGAAGGGAATATAACCGAAGTTTCTTGTAGAAGAACTTCTCTTATAAGAAACCTTTTTATTTTTATTACATTTATGCCACATTTCACCCTCCAAAGGCAAAGTCGACTCTATTGTATTTATCAATTGACCCTTCAGTTGATAATATCAGAGGTCCAGAAAACGGTTTTAGAGGGCAAATCAGTTGCTATAGTAGTCACCACGAGAGTTGAGCCTCGGCAGGCTGCGTTTGTGACGTAGCTACTACTCTCTAAACAGGGTACCAGGTGCAGCAATTCATAGGTGGCACCCTGTTTAGAGTGTAGTAGCTACGTCACAAACGCAGCTTGCCGAGGCTCAACTCTCGTGGTGATACCTATATAGTATTGAAAATCCTATTGTGATGGTGGGAACTTGGAGTTTGATGAAAATAGCAGATGTTGGTTAATATCCGAGTTAATTATAAGTGAGATTCACTGTATTTGAAAAATTTTAGAACATACACTGTGCACTCACACTATTATTCAATTTCTTTAAACTTATCAATTCAACAAATCCTCCTTTGCTTGCAATTGGTCTCTTTGAAATTCTGCTGCTGAAAAGCTCCTCGACTTCAGATGCTTCTGCTGCCCACTGCTCACTTTTCTTCTTTCTGACACATATTTAACAATTTATTTTAGCTAGAATACCAGATATGCATATAGGTATATGCATATTATGAAATTTATTCCAGCTACCATTTCCATGAAACTAGATACATTATGGCCAAAATTTAATCATGGGTGCCACTGTTTGATATTTTGCACAGTGAAATTATCCAATGTTTTCCTGACATTTCCTTAAGTAATGTTCATATATTCGTGGCTATACGCATTCAAAAGCCTTACATGTAGATATGTACCTCCCAATAATTCAAATATGTCCCACATTGAGAAGTACATTGCAGAATGTGGTATAGTCATTACTTCCCTGGAATAGTTAACCAATGAGCTAACACAGCAAGCTTCACAAATGATGTTTTGCTGACTTATTCTACCTGAAACCTTTCTCATGTGTTTACTGTATAATATGTTTGTGTATTGATTAAACTCAACATTTATGCATTGTACATGCAAAGCTTTGAACATTGTCATTGCATCTTCATCACATGTTTATACAAAACCTTATTTTCATCAACTTTGACATGAAGATTATGAAATAATGTTTCATAATGTGTCATTGTAAATCAGTCTATAGGAAAATGGGAAAAACTCTGCTGATTATCTACTCATTTAGCAGAGCACCCAACTAAATAGTGCTTACAAAAGTTTATATTTTATAGGAATTAACATCATATCATTATCGCATACCTGTGGATGACGTATGTCACAATGCCCCCAATTGTGAGACAAAACAGGAACCCAGCAAGTATGACCACAACAGTGAGGATGTTTATATGATAGGTCCAATCCATACCTGAAAAGCAATATGTGAGAAAAGCAGCCAGCGATTAGCTATAGGAACCCATTTACCAATGAAATAACCCCATTGTATTCTCAACATGCTTAAGCTCCAGAAAATTCTTTAATTAGTGTCAAGTTATTTTCACTCAATGAAACCCAGAACAGTTACAAAACTTCTAGTAGGGTAAGGTTTAATCAGTGTTGTAATGATAATCGGATAAATTTTAAATTTTTGGCAAAAATTATAAATTTTACATGCTTTACAAATTAACATTTGTGAGTTTCATTTTTCGAAAAGTAAGAAATACATGCAATCAATTATTCTAGAAGAAATCAGTGCAAGGACATGCTCATTAGTATAGCTTGGTTTGTTTTTAAATCATTAGAAATTGCGTCATATTACCAGTGCAATTTCAGTATTGTACAATTATACATGTTGCATTAATTTACATTAATATCTATGACTGATAGTTGTGTCCTGTAAATGTAGAATATCTTGTTAGATATCATATTAGGAAGTAAAAACATGCAACATTTCAAAAATTATGTTGATAAATACAATATAATAATCTTACAAATGGCATTATGTGACGTCATATTGGTCTTATCATTGGACGAAGAAGTTGTGCAATAGTTAGGTGCAAACCGTGCTAATTGGAAACATGTGCATTGGTGTTTTACTTCAAGCAGGACATTAATAAAATAATAGGGTCCAACAAATATGTATACGATATTACAAACACAAAGTCAATTTTTGTAATTACTGTTATAACCATTCAATATGAGTAGGACTTTTATAGTTTTAAATATGGAGAATAAGTCTAAGTTTATATGCATTTGTAATACCGTAAATTTGGGACCGAATGTATATAGATTACGATGAAAATTGTTAGGTCAATCAAGTGCAAAGTTAGAGAGGCAGAATGCAGAAAACTTTTCTTTCAACTGCATATAACAGGCTTCGTATAAGCAATATACGTACTTTTTACTTTCCCCAATACAAAGAAAGCATCCTTGTATTGGCATCTATGCCCATTGAATCCTTCTGCACATCTGCTTGCACAAGTGTCGCAAATAACATATAATAAAAGAGAGAAGACAAAAGCCACGTCAATGCCACAAAATATACAATATATTGCATTACTGGACCCAATATAGTACGAAAAATTGCAACAAACAAGCCCTTCACATGATATTAATGATGAATGTGATATGCATAAGTGGAATAGCATTTTGCCAATTACATTCAATATCAACTTTATATACAAATATTACTTCTTTAAAATCCTATTCCACTTGGAATGAGGTGCACCCTGAATACGCCAATCACCACAGTAAAAGAGACAGACCAGCTACCATAGATTAGACAAATTTCCTTGATTCAGTAATGTACATGTTATACCTTGGTTATACATATGCTAAGTTACCAGTTATTTATTATGATTGTTCATATTTTTGCAGAAATCTCAAGATTATTGTATATATTGTATATTGTATATAATGTGGAAATTATATGAGCTGAAAATATGTAGTAGCTATGGTATGTATAGCTACCTTTAGCTAGAAGTTGAACTATCATTCTAACTATTGATTTCCATCCTAATAATTCCCATTGTTTAGCACAATGCAGAATAGTTTCAGAAATTTAGCATAGCCATTATAGTTATATCAAAAGATCTACTTATTGTCGAATACATGACAGAAATTAATATTAGATATAAATATTGGAATGATGTTAGTTTGGGAGAAACAATTATCAAAATGGATAAGATATTTTAAGACCAATATATTTAATTGTTTAATAATAAAATAAGAGGCAATTCTTATGAAACTCAGCAGTAAGCAATTAAATTTCCAGTGAACAGATGATCTTGATAGGCTGTCATAAAATCAAGATAAAATGCAGCCACATCCATTATGTGATGCTGTCTACTAAGAATAGATGGTAAACAGGAAGGTTTCATATAGTTGTTTCTTTGTCTTGCAGTAGTTTAATCAACCACAACTGAATTAAATAGTAGTAGCAAGATTGTGTTTTCAGACAAGTGTTTTTCAGAGTCAGGGAAATAAAAATTCAACACCTGTAAGACATTATACAAATTCCAGGACATTTATTAGACAGCAAGCACATGTAAATGTACACACATGATTAGGTTTATATGAACTTTGAAGCGGTTAGCTATACATACAAGATTACAAGATGATGTCATACAGGTATAGAAAGAACCAAATCCTACTGAATTGAAAATATTATTGGAATTGGTATCAAACTGTTAAAAATGCTGTTACATAGAAAGGCATCACTTCTATGTGAATCTATAGGTGTAAATTGCTGACAATGTCATTAATTCCAGCTGAGGTACAGATAGAAACCTGTTACAATGCTACAATTAGCAGATGGCAGGCTTGTCAGCACCTTGTGGTCACATGTGGTCTTCCTTATCCTTGTTCGCAAGTGACGGATCCTCCTTGAAACTTCCGATGCCATGAGTGTTGAATTGTGCTCAGTTTAAATATGGTAAGTAAGCAACATCTCTGAAGGATAAATATCTTTTGAGTCAGAATATTCTTCCAAATTCATCAACGTTGATACTCTTGTTGGCATATTTAACAATTTAAGATCAATTGAAAGGTTTATTAAATGCAGAAGATATGACTGCTCTTTATTTATCCTTTGAACCAACTGTATGAAATCATCTTGTACACTCTTGGCCGATTCAAAGTCCACAAAAAGTAACCATTTGTATACATTTTCATGCTATACATGTCTAAAAATTGCACATTATTTGAGTATAATTTCTTCTAAAGGTTGCATCTTTATTTCCTATTTCTAATGCATATATGTCTAGATAAAATCAAACTAATGGATTTGGACATGATGTAAAAGTCCAATATGTGCATGCATTATAGGACAATATATAGACATTTACATTTTTTCAAGTCTCTTAAACTAAGGCAGCAGTCAACTTTAAATTACAATGCTAGTTTCTATATGCTGTTTTTGGTGGTTATGCATTTTAATATGTAATGAGAGCTCTGAACATTTTGTTGCTGGATAAGTGTGCTTCCAATTCATTGTTTAATTGCTACCACAGTCAATAGCTTTTTGTAACAACTTTTTAAAAAGTTTTGTTTGCACCAATCGTTTTATTGGCATCAATTCTATATAGAATTACACACTTTCCTATGTATGTTACAACAACTTGTTAGTTCATCTTTAAGTCATTGGCAGTCATATGTTTATAATGTTATTGCATTAACAGTTGGAAAGTTATGTGATTCTAAAACCTGCTAAATTATTTTGGTATTTCAATAAATAGGGTAATTTTCATTCGGGCGTTTACTCCAATTTATTTTACAATAATGCACGTCTCGAAAAAAAAATATCCATGTGAATATTCATATGTACATCACCTATTTACAATATGAATTTAAAATATGTAGGGCTATATACATAAGTTTTGAACAATGCATAGTTGCATTACATAACTATAACTGCTGCATATATACAAGTTCTTGCTATGCTGCTTGAAAAGGAATGACTTTGTCTCCAACTTCTTCTAGAGCTGTCTTACCTTGTGAAGAACATATATACAAATGATTTCACACGGCCACCACAACTCAACAAGCATACTTTCACAGATATTCCAGAAAAATGTACACAGAAATGGGTTTGGAAATGTCAAGAACATTTTGGAACAACTTGAATAAATGATGGACATATGTAACATATCTAATATCTAACATGCTAACAGCATATAGAAGTAGAAAATTTGGTTTACATACTGCCAAGATGATAGATGTCTTTACTTTCACAACGCCGCCCTTTATAACCCTCTGCACATCTGTTAGAAGAAATGAACAAAAGGAAGGGACATATTGCGAATGAAATACACCTACAGTCAGTCCACATAGCCCCATTATATACAACAAATGGGTATTACAACATGATAAAGTAACGAATGATTAACACCCAAAGAGTTATATATTCACATGAAAGAAATTCACTTCAAATGTGATGTTTGCATGCAGCTAACACTATAAAATGCAATGTTCCAAAAAAAAAAAAACAGCATAATTCTAATCAAGTTCTAATCAAGTCAACCAGTCACCTATCAACTTCGAAATAACAGTAAATAAGAAATGCATACTGTAAAATTTGCAAAGTACACTCCAAAATGGTATGTTAGGCTATGCACGTCAAACTTTGTGTTAATAGCTAGGTCACATTATATTTTTAATAGGTGAATTATATGTGTTGCATACCAATTGATTTTACAATATGCTTTAGCTTTATTAATGTATTTTCTTCGTAAAAATAAGCCCTTTGCCAATAGGACACTGATATTAACAAACAGGATTGAATAGCAATGCTGCATAATTCTTTCTGGAAGTCAACCTACATAATTGTAAAGGTTCAGTTCTATCTTGGAAATCACCTAATGATGCAGTATAGGGAGGATGTATTATTTTAAAATTGCACATGTTGAGAGACTTCATTCTAAGACAAAACTATCAAGGGTTCCAAGTGTTACAAGGTTTCATGAATTAAGTTTAATATCAATGAAGTTTAATATCAATACAAGGAATATTGTAAGATTGTACAGTTTTACTTCACTTTAACAAACATTCTTTATAGTATTATTGTACAGTCTGTTGCAATTTGTCTAGCTCCTGCATTTACAAAACCAACTGTTTTTCCTTGTTGATTTAGTATAATTTGTATAGTAGGTACTTTTGCCCTTTTTGTTACTTGAATTTAAAGCTTTCATCGAAATATATTATTAAAATAGTAACAACCTTTACTGAAATTTTATTATCTGGAGAAAGATCTATTTCAAGCAAAAACAACACATTGAATGCATTATCATGGTCCATCCTCCATTTATACTCTATCCTCACCAGTTTCCAAAATAGATGCTACAAAACCTTGAACATCTTAATTGCCACCATCTTATTATTCAGCCCACTCTGCAAAACAGACTTTTCTTGAATCTCATGCAATAAATACTTATGGGATGATATAGCACTTTAGCTGAAACACCTCGATACAGAGATGCTATTATAAGCAGCAAAAGGTTATTAAGGTTAGCGTTGAGAATTTTGATACACTGTGGTTGACCTCCTGTTAAGAAATAGCATTTTCACTACAGGTATTCTGTGATATCTTAAAGAATTGATGGCTGAAATTTGTTTTATTTATATTTTACTAATTCGGGTTAGATTTGAAAGCATTTGACCACCCCATCAGAAAAAACATGTACATTCCTGCAGGAATTTGTCAAACCGAAATAGTCCTGCAGGAAAGTGGGAAATC
>JAQFZQ010003414.1:0-10824 GCA_034696005.1 Glomeris marginata | reverse complement strand
CGTTTTATTGGCATCAATTCTATAGAATTGTACACTTTCAAGGGTATGTTACAAAACCGTGTCAATTCACCTTTAAAGCAAATAGTTTACGCTGTGATCTGTTGAAATTAGACCATAAATTTCACAGCAAGTAGGTGAATGTGAAACCGGCGCCTGCTTGCGGTCAAATTTAGTGTGGTATGGTGCGCCGTCTGTACCAGTATAGCTCCATGAGTGCAGACAAAAAAATGGCGGCTGCCGCAGCGGGCGCATAACATGTGTTATCCTCAATCGATGGGCATTCAACACAGGCTTTCCATACATGAAGTCAACGGCCTCAACAGCACAACTGCGCATGTACAAGCTTTTCAAACTTCTAATTGCAATATCTCAGCTATTAATTTTTTAAAAATTAGGGAAAATCGAATGGCGTCATGCCAGCATTCCAAGCTTCCAAAATTGGCCTACAAGACCACGGGGCAATACTGTGCATTTCATAAAAGATTGCAGTTGAGTGGGCCCTGCCCTCGACCTGACTACTGCTTTGTGGGAGGTTTGGGTATTTGAAACTTGCAGCCGAATCATTCCATCACTGGGCAAAGGGTGATAGTACTGTAGGGGCCTCAAGAGTTTGGACTCGTAGCTCCACCCTGAAAGGATGCAAAAATGGGCTAGGTCCAAGTAAAGGGGTGTGAGAATTTAATGCCTATACCTGTTCTGTGCTAGGAAGCCACAGGTGCAGGCTTTGAATTCCCACACCCCTTTATTTGGACCTAGTCCATTTCTGCACCCTATCAGGGCGGAGCTACGAGTCCCAACTTTCGTGGCCCCTACAGTAGCATGTCGCCTAAGCATTCAATTCTGACAATTTGCCTCACATTCACTAATTTGCTGCCCAGCTCATCGCATCAATTCACCACATTGCCTTCTTATAGATCTGAATTTTTCCCACACAAGTTCTTAAGCAGCATGTCATACTGCATCCCTAGGGTTCTAACTTTCTGTTCCTATAGCCTATTTCACCTCATGAAGTAATAATGGTGCATAGTGTCGTTTACGTGGCTCCATGCACTTGAAAACCCAATACCCTTTTTCTACAACTATTTCTGTTTGCCATCCTTTAATGGATTGAGGCTATTGTAGTCTGTTAGGAAAGCTGGTAGTAGAGGTCTTCCTAAAATGAAGGCATTGTAGTTGAAATCGTGGATTTTATTACCTGTATTTGCAAAAATAGTACTTTTAATTAAAATTTAGTTGACATCTGTATGTCTAGTATCAGTTATATGCACCAAATAGATTTCTTGGATCAAGCTGTTAGAAATGACGATTGCTTGAAATGAACATTTTCACATTGGATTTTTAGCATTTGAAAGCAGATTATCCCACTTTTTAATTAATTTCAGCTGGTTCAATGGACTTAGCAAGTACAAGTAATTCGGATTTTATTATCAAGAAACAAATTGCGATTCAAGTGTAATGTCTTCAGATCGTTCGTACAGTTCTTTATAGCATACTTCGCTTCTAACAGCCTAAGCATGTGATGGCAATTTTGTGCGTGACTCGACAACAAACTAAATGTTACAGTAGGTACCTAACATTCTTTGCCTGAGAATGATGTGTTTCGGGTAATGAGCTTGCATAATTTCCGTGGGAACAACGTGATATTAAGTTTCTAAAGTTGATATTTTATATAGTCAATCGGTGATTATGTCACGGTGTGATATTTTATTGTAGGAATACCAGGCAATACTCTATACCAGGCAACAATATTCAATCTACATTCATTACGTGTTATTAGAAACACTTCAATTTTATGTAATATACAGGGTTTTAATCAAAACGTACTACAAACTCATAGGAGTTGTAGAAGGGCTATGGTAGATGAAATATTGCTAATCAACCCATGTCCGGAAATGTCACCTAACTGTGCCACGGGCAACCAAAGTGTAAGAAGCTCCCCCCTGAGGGAGGTGCCCTGCGCTTTACTGGGAATTTTCACAGGAATTTCACAGATTATGTACTCTTCCTTTATTTCTTCTGGTAATATGAACAAATGTCAGCTCAAAGCATAGTGCATAACTCAAACGGTAGGCTTCCCAGTAAAGCGCAGGACAGCCTCCCTCAGGGGGGAGCTTCTTGCGCTTCGGTTGCCCGTAGTGCGGTTAGGTGACATTTCCTGCAATGGGTTGATTAGCAATATTTCATCTACCGTAGCACTTCTAGAACTCCTATGGGTTTGTAATAAATGTATTCATTAACACCCTGTATTTTCATCAGCATTTCAAACACGAATTTTTTATTGCTGTATTGTATGCCGTTCGCATGCATGTCAGAGTCAGTCGATTTAAAAATTAAGAAAATCCTCTGCTGATTGTTAGCTGCGTAAAACTATGGAGAATTGCAGTTTAAACTGTTAACCACCAATACGTGATGGTAACGAATAATTACAATGAAAACTATGTATAATGTAGGTTGTGGCTACATGTTTTTTCCCCAAATCGGGATTTAATCGAATTTTAGTTTCATTGTTACAATGAAGACGAAACACATGCCAAATGGGGAATATTACGTTGGGTTTACATTGCATCCAGGGCGATGTTTTCGGCTGGGTCACAGGCAAGCCGAGTTTCCATTTTGTTTTCTTAACTCTTTTTAGCACTCCCCTTCCCAACTTAAAAACCATTCCATTGTCTACGAAGCTCTGTGCGTAAATTGCAATTTCTTGTCCTACTTTTCCCAGAAAACAAATAACAACTTTGCTCCTGTTGATTAATAACCCAGCAGAATATAAAGACATAACCTAAATACGAGTATTTTTTGCCTAAATCATGCAGCTCTCCGGAGAGCTAGTTCTCTCAACTATTCCGTTCATCAGGCATAGCTCTACCGCTCTACATCCCACTAAAATACTAGTTTACTTGCTCGATCATTTTTGCAATATCCGTTATCTGAGCATAGCCTACATTCGAATTTTTATATAATTCATACCCTCCAAGGAAAGGAAACAGTTAATGAGAATTGCACTTATCAAATTATTGAAATAACTTAATTTAGACGGAGCAATGGTAATCAAATAACTGCACGGAGTAAGTGCATGCAATGCATGCACAACTCAACCAATATGTGTATACTAAATTAAGTTATCCTGTTAAGAAATTTCAGTCTTGAATTAAATGGAGGAAATTCATTGGTGAATATTGCAAACATACCCAATTAGGAATACAAGTTGCTACGTATAAACTTGCCATGCGATTGACCTAAACCCGAATTGATTCTGCAGATCATTGTGTATTTTTTAGGCCTCGAAATACTGATTGAAGATGTTCAAACATGTTATTTCAAATGTTTAATTTTGTTTAACAGCGCTCCCAAACTCTTTTTATTTTTCATCAGGTGGGCGGTACAGTGTCCATCAGGATGGTGTTCTGCATATCCGAGATGTTGTTGGCAGCGATAGCAACTACAGTTACAGGTGTCGCACTCAGCACAGACTCACTGGGGAAGTGAAAACAAGTGCTACTGCTGGACGAATTGTTGTAACAGGTATGGCAACATGCATTTTGCAATTGCACAATTTTATTGCTGCATGCGTACTACACATAACATAGGTATATTATTTATTTTCAATCTATCTTATTGCATGCATTCTTAGCTGAAAAAGTTTCAGTTTTCAGGGCCTTTTTAAACTATTTGCGGTCTGTACACGTTGCAAATGAAAGTTTGTTTAAATGTGGAGGGAACTTGCAGAAAGAGTTCTCTTGTACCGAAAATCATTGTTGAATCTGGTTTTGAGTTAAGAGTCTTTTGGGAATGCATACGTGCGTGTTTGCGTGTTTACGGAAAATTTCTGCATTGGATCGTGCAAGTGTATTATGCATCGTCACTTCATTAGTTGGCCAAGTAAAAGTGGTTCTACAACATCCATGCCAACCAGGTCACACGGGACATGGCTTTCTACTCAGATGGCATTCGTTGACAATTTGTTTACGGAATGCATTGATTAATTTGTTGGCTACGTTTCCATAGATACCATCCCAAAGGGATATGAAAATTCCATTCATGCTTGAGGCGTACTAAGACTGCATTTACTGGGAATATTTTGTGGCCCCAGCAGTTTGGTTATACGCTTGAAAGGTTAATGAAGAAACGATGTCGATGCATTTGCAATACAGCTCGCTAATGGATTCATGTTTTGTGCTAAGATACTCTCAGCTTGAGTTTATAACTTTAAGGCTAATTGAAGTAGACAAACATCGTTATTCATCACTGCATTAAACCCTTAGTGGAAAGTGCATAAATTATTTTATCTCTTGGAGTCTGTAAAAATAACACGCCACCTTCCCTGTCCATATTGATTGCACTTTAATTCACGCTTAAAGAGTTTTCATGTCGATCCATCTTTTCCATGTAGTCCAACAATGTTCGTGGACAAATCGGTATTTTGATCACAATTATAAACTTTCCTATAAGAAGCAATGAGTAGCCAGACTTCCTAATTATGATGTTAGGTATATACCTTCAAGAACGTACTGTCTTGTGTTTTACTTCTGCAGAGAAATTTAAATGTTTTTTTTTTATAACGGTTACTTTACATTTTAGGAAATCTTAGAAGTGTTGGAATTTAAACGTTTCCCAGATGTGAAATGTGAAAGAAATCCTTAAAAGGTGAACTGACACGGTTTTGTATCGTACCCTGATATTCGGTTTTTAAGTAGTTATTGTGTCCCTTATAACACTGGGGCAAGCAGAAATCGATTACAAATTGCAAAAAAAATTAAGAGCGTTTTACCGAATGTGGCGTCGCACAGCGCGCAAAGCGTTTCCATGGAAACGGTACTGGAAAAGGTACTGGGTTGCGAGCGGCTGCGAGTATGGGGCACTCACTGTTCGCCTCTCGTGAATCACATTGACGACTTTTGTCATTGCGGCTTGTGGATTGGCTGAGTTATGATTGGGCGGGGCTTCAATGTATACATTTGCAGTTGGAAATGCAGTTTGTACAATGAAGTCATTCACTAGGATGTCATTGGTTAAGACCATTTCATTCTTTTGGAGCAACAGTCACTTCATACTGAGCTGTAACTTTTTTTCACTTTGTAATCGATTTCTGCTTGCCCCAGTGTTATAAGGGACACAATAACTACATAAAAACAGATTATCATGGTACGTTACAAAACGGTGTCAGTTCACCTTTAACGCACAATAAATCCTTTGGTAGAAACATCCCCAATGCTAATAGAACAAAAAAAATGTCCACATGTTATAAGATATCCACCCGATGTTACACTTAGTGTCCATCCTGAAGGGTGCCAGTCTTATCAGGGTTAAGGACCTCGCTTCTAAAAACAAAAAGTTGATGACATTATGTGCCTATACATGGCATAGCTTCTGGACAATGTTGATGCAGTACATTGTGTTCGGCTTCATCAATAGTGTGGTAAATGGCATGTCCCTTTATACTACACTGAAATGGCAACTATATCCTTTGTTGTATTTCTAGATACTAGCTCCCTAAGTAATGTGGTTGACCTGATGAATATCACATAGCACGTTAATATTGACATCATCTTCGCTCAAAAATAAATATACAGCATGTATAAACTGAAACACCTTATCAGTTGTAAGGATAGCAGTTTTGTATCCATTATTTTACACCTGGTCGGTCACTGCATGCAACCTACCCTAAAGTTCATTTCAAAGTTTCTTATATACAGTATAAGGCATGCTGTATTTGAAATGATCTTATACGTATACAAAAGGATAAATTTGACCTTTTATAGATGACCATATACAATGCGTTCATTTCTTTTCAGCGCTATTATACAATTCAATGGCTGCATATACACTTTTATGTGCGTGATAATGGGCTTTTTAAATATTCTGTTGATTAAAGCTAAATAGGCGTGCATTCAGTGTAGTGAAGCAACTTGGGCCCTTATCATATCTTTGAAAATAAGGCTGTGCCTGATGAATGTTCATTGCCCGCGCTCCTTGTTTTCTGCCTCGTTTATTTCCCTTTTTCTTCATTGCACATGCCTCGCATGCATACGCAGCATGTGCGCTGGACTGAGGAATTCCTATCCTGGCAAAATTTGCTATTTTAATATTGCATAAGCACTCAGGAATACATAGCTGTTTCATTCCACTTGTACTTTCAAAGGAAATCCCAGAAGATTGATGAATATAACAATTTACAATCCTGCTGGGAAGTTTGTTACTTTCAAAAACAGCAAATTTGTACTTGTTTTTTATAATGTTTATTTTATTTTGGCTAAATTTGCAATATTTTCGGTAGCAACACCTTAATTGTTAGTGTGCCACAATTTTAATTGGATTATTGCATTTTGGGAATTTAAACAAGGCCATGCAACTATGTTGATTTTTGTGTGTGCAGTGCAGATTATTCAGCTTGTGTATAGTTTATTCTTATCGGCTTCTGAGGTGCGCATTTTGTATTCTTAATTCACAGACCCACAGAGCAGTGTCCTGCCTCGAATTGCGCACACTCGCGAATCCGTTGAAGTTTCCCAGGGAGAAAGAATTCAATTGCCATGTGTTGCTCACGGATTCCCTATTCCCCAATACAGGTAAAAAAATTGCATGTTATGTCCTCCTTCTGTGTATGCTCTTGCCAGTTGTAGCCATCCTGAGTGATCCAAGTGCTATTTTCTATTCCTTAGATGGGAAGTGTTCGCCAAGGATGGTATAGCTGAACCCGTGAGATTTGGAGTAAGTGGCATCAACGGGCACATGGTTGATGGCACGCTGGTATTCCGCAGTGCCAAAATCGAAGAATCTGCAACGTATATTTGCATAGTGAACAACAGCTTGGGAGTCACGAAAGCGGAAACCATTTTGTCGGTGTCAGGTAAGAAATATTGCCTGTAATATTGTCGCTACGTGTGCGGATATTGAGCTGCTCGCACATCCTATACTGAAATTGCACTACATTGCGTTGAAACTACGCGTGCATAACACATAGTGCTTGCTCTCTGCAGGAGGGGTAATGACTTTGGACCCCTATTCGGCATTGTGTGGCCCAATGAAAAAATCTTGTTAACCTACCGCATTGACAATTCTTCTTTACTCTATATGTCTATATACAGCACACTCAAATGTTGTTATTTACTTGCAAGCTTGCGCGAGCTTAAGTGAATTTCAAGTATGCAGAGGATGTAACATAAATATGAGTTTCATCAACCTGTATACTAAGCAATAAAGATAAAAAATAAAATATAACAAGTCGAGCTAACCAACCTGTACAGAGCAATGAGTGAACTGAATATGCTAGAAAAAGCAGCGCCACTGCAAGAGTGCACCTGATAATGATAGGAACCCATCTGTACAAAAGTTATAAATGAAATATTGAGTTGCCTAACAAAATGTGCATGTAATGTGCCCCATTAGACTGGTTTGATGATGCTCTACAATATTCAGATACTAATAGGATGTTAACTGCAAGGCTTAAAAGATGCCAATTGCATCGATGCAAATGGCATGCAATCCAGATGCATTTTGTGCAAAAATCCCTACTTCAACATTTATTTATTCAAAATCCAAGAGTAATTTTTAAAATATCGCACAGTTCTGAAGTACATGCCCTACTCGAGAAGCTTCAAAAAAATCTCCATAAATTTGGCTATGCAAATTAGGGGAGAAAACTTGGAACGAAATTCGCCATAGGGAAGCATGGGCAACAGTGTCGCCCTCTGGCGGAAAAATCAGGAGAATCTTATGGGTAGCATATCCTCCTATAAAGGGCGATCTTGAAGATGACGTCCAAATTCACATGAGATGTGCATTTCCGATTCCTTGCGTATAACTACATATGCATATATTCATTGGCAGAACAACAACTCTTGCCAAAACAATCGTTGCAAAAACCTAGACTTTAAAACAACCATTATAATAACAGAGAAGTAAAATATTCAGCAAAATATAAATCGATTAGGAGTGCATTCATAAATATGGCATGAATTGCAATATTTATAAATGTATAATTTCACAATTTATTCCGAGAAACTTTACAAAATGTATTTAAATAAATATAAGAAAATTGTATGAGAACTCACTGAAGCCTATATGACTCCATTGCACATGGAAGTGCATGGTTGAATGCCCATGTTTGAAAATCCATATTAAAATTCTGAAAATGATACAAATATGAAATAAATCGCTTACAATGCGACGAGAAACGCTGTTTAATTCAAGCCTAAGTTTATTACACAATTCAAATCCAATCGTTGGTTTAAAAAATGGCAATTTTCATAATGTTATACTCAATTAGGAAATACAGGAACGAAAAGTTATTGAGCTACCGCAATGTAATTTAAACAGGGTCTTCAGAGTTGTATTTGGCTTTCGATCGTTATTTTGTTTATCAAGATATATTTTGTTTAATTGTCCTAGGATTGTTTTTCTTTTAAATGATCCAAAATAATTTATTCCCAGCAAATTAAGTAAAATATATCTTGATAAGGAAAATAACAATCGAAAGTCGGTACATCTCTGAAGACTCGTAGACTCGTTTAAATTTCATCGAGGTAGCTCAATAACTTTTAACTCCCGACTTTTTAATGGACCAAGATACTTCGATACAGCGTGTCATATTATAAGGTCGCATTAGACCAACCTTTTATTGACAAAAAAAGGGAAAATTAATTACATTGTAAATAGTAAAATTATGCAGACTATTCATTTAAAAATACACAAATTACGTATACAATTTCAGCAAATGAGATGCAGGTTTGCCGTACCTGGAACATTTTAGGAAAATTAAAGCTCTGTTTATTTCACTAGAAAGGTGCTGTAATAGAGATATTCCACTTCCATATGTTCAGTAAACATATTAATCTACCGAAGGAAGGTTAATTATTCCGTTTAATTTAGGAAAGGACGAAGGAACTCACTTTAAAAAAGTTGAATTTGTGCCATGGCACATGATATGCACTATCACGAATGTATTTAGCAGAGTGGTAGATGGCTAGCTAGAGTGGGCTGCCAAATAAGGTTGAGAAAGCACGTACTTTTGCAGGTTGAAAGAAAAATCGAAACGAGTTTTGCTGCTCTAAAAGGGGCTAAAAGCCTGTTGTTGCTTATTATATTATAAATTGCTGAACATTGCAATTTGTTTGATAGAATGCCAATCAGCATTTGCCTTGTGAAAGAGAATGGTGCATGATCTTTCAGAACAAATATCGTACTGCAGTTATATAAAGCATTGTGAACTTGTCGTGCATTCGCCCCACAATTTATACAATTCAATCTCCTTTAGTGCCTATAATATTGTTTGCTAAATTTGGAAACAATCCAGAATTGCACAGTAAATATTCCTTTGTAGCATATGTTTTAGCGCATCTGCTGTGTTCTTACTTTCCTATTTCATTTTTAATGCTACATTTCAAGATTCACATTCGTCTCATTGGAGAAAAACAATTGTATTAATCCGACTCTTGTGCTCAGATGCCCGACAATAATAAATCCAAAAACTAGATGCGTTTTTAAAATTTAATACATCAAAAGGCAACTTGGAGGATGAATGGTGCTGACTTTATACTGCCAATCAGGCAATGCTCTAGGCTACTGCTTCTTCACTTTAAAATGCAGAATAGGTAATTAACTTTTTAAGTGCCCATTATGTTAGTACTTCATTTAACACACAATATTTTGTAGCCTCCATTTCTCATTTCTATACAGCATTTGACCATGCAATTCTTTCGCAATATCGATTTTTCTTTTTCGCAAGAGATGCCTTATATAATGGCATGCACTATTCATATGCTGGAAACAATTGATTATTTTACCAATGCTGTATAAAGGTATATTGAAAAACGTATAAACAAAATATCGAAATAAACAAACTTGCATGATTTTGGAAAACGGAAAAATGATAAGTTTTCCAAAAGTTTTGGAGGTAACTTCAAAAACATATACTGCAGGAATGCTGAAGATATTAAATTTTGGAATAAATATGTTTACTGCCACATAGTGACTTCGTGGAAGTTATGAATGTGCTCTGTTTAGTAACAGAATGAGAAGTTGTCCAAAAGGAAGCTGCCAATCTTTGCAATGCCTTCAACTGAAATCTGAATTGCGATGAGAAAATGTGAAAACTTTCATTCTGAGTATCACCGTTATTATTTCATGCAGATGTGGAGCTATTCACAAATTCAGATGTGGCAGGCAGGTTGTCGGTTGCCAAGCAACAAGGCGAGATTGTCACAAACTCGTTCGCGCATCTGCCTAAATATCGCGGTTTTTTGGTATACTGCATTAAAATTGCATCTTTTTTTTTAGAGAACGGTTTAGCCAATTGTCATTTGCGATCGATTGATGTGTGCAGCGTGAAAATGCGGTGAAGCCATCGACAATAAATTATGAGATAATGACTTTTAGAACGCTTGATGGTCGCACTCTCCGGCCAAATTGCAGTGTGTTCCCCTCCATTTGATTTCCGGTATGGGAATCAATTTGTTGATAGATCACCATTAAATTAGTTGCCTTGCTCCTGGTGATGTCCATGAGAATTGTACCAACAATTGGATGACTAGTTCATTAAAAAAACTAGTCATTTCGTTGCTTATGTTATCAAATTTAACATTTAAAATACACATAATATAAATAAAATATTTGTGTAGTAACTTAGCTGAATGCATTTTTATTTTGTATCGAATTTCAACTTTTATACATATTAATATACAAGACCCTTCTCGTAATTCGCGTTTATTTTTGGAAATGTTTGTGTGATTTTTTATCCAACCTTAGTATTAAGCTGGGTTCACACTTGCAGTAACTGCAAGGAAGTAACAGCAAACAGTAACAAGTAAAAGCAATGCATGTTCACAA
>JAQFZQ010003413.1:0-10829 GCA_034696005.1 Glomeris marginata | reverse complement strand
ACAGTCCAACACACTACCCACTATGCTAACTCGCCGATGGACCGGTTCTAGCTTCAAACCACCCTCTAGAATCTAATATAACAAACAGCTTTTCACTTTGATAATTTTCATAACTTGGGACAAGTATCCAAACAACAAAGATTATATTCTGTTATGAGCAATTTATTCGAAGTGACATCATATTTAATAGTAGCCTCTTAAAAGTATAACCTGGAAAAAATGTGTGCCAAGCACGTCATTAACTGTTAGTAATGCCAAGGTAATGCCCAATTAATTACTGTATGGCAACATTGAATCATTGTAAATGTTTTATACAATGGAAAATATAAATTAAATTATTATGCTGCAACTCGTGGTATTGATAAGGGTGTAATTTTAAAGTAACAATTATATTAATGGATGGTAGTCTATAGTAATATATATTTGCCAAGATTTGTCTGCTTTAGTTTGGAAACCTATACACTATAGGCTATATATAACAAAATGGTAGATCTATGTATTTTTATGACCATGCCATAAAAGATACTAATTTGCTAGTCAAAATCTAAAGTCCCCTTCATACTATTGTCCAATTGTATTCCTATGATAGGAACTTCCGAATGATGACGTCATCACAGCACGAACATTATGTTTGAATATAAATGAATCACAACTGCGTTTTCATTTTGTCTCGAAACCAAATATTAAATCGGAATAAAGAAATGTCGATATTTGATATTCTGATGATTGTAATATTACTCGAGTATTATTTTGTGGGCAAAGCACGAGTGAAACACATGTCCATGGATTCATTGGATAATTTCATATTTGGGCTTTGACATTCAACATCACATGGTCATCATGCAGCAAAGAGCAAAATGCATCCATCTGCTGATGCTCTTCTGATTTACAGTTGACCAATAACGTCTTTGCGTTAATTTAGAGTCACACTGCAACAAAACTTGTGATACACTTAGACAACTAGATAAGCCTAACCAAGAAGCGACCTTAATTAAAGCACAATTTATGAAATACAATATAGAAATAGAATCTGGTTAAATTAAATGTGTTGGGACCTTGATTTTTGCTCAATTAGATAAAATTTAATATAGTGTACTCTTATATAAACTTTGTAAGAAATTCATAAAATGTGACATCACTTATGGATGTCCCCTTAAATACAAAAACTTTACAGATACTAAATATAAAACCAGTTTCGATTTATATAACATATAATTTGGGACTTTGTTAAAACAATTGCCTTGTGATAAAGTTACAGTAGTTTCATTTCCCAAGTTAAAAATAAGGAAATCAACTGTTGCATGTGATATATCATGCTTGTATAATGCTATTTTTAGTAAGGTTGTCAGGCAAGCACAGAGGTTTCTAATTTCTAAAGCTATATTTATAGGGAGAGTGAGATTATATTTTTAACTAATCAGATGAAGCGAGTTCAGATAAAATCAGAAATATGTTATCAGTAACCTATATATAATATAGAAAAACAACACTTCATCTGCATAATTTTGTATATCAGACATCATTTGACATTGTTATAAAACCAACATGTTTATAAAATTTATCATGCATGAAGATAATAAACTATTATGTTTTAAGAGTGTAGTATAGGCTTGTATTATGTTCATTCACTGAAACGTTTTTTCGGAATCTGTATTGCAGTTTAATTATCAATAAGATTGTGTCCAACCGGATACATTGCCACTGATTGCAACATTTATTAAGCACCAATGTCAATTAATCTTAGCAACATTTTATCTACAAATTAAAAATAAAAAACAACTCCTGGTAAACACTTGAAGAACGTTTCAGATAAGGGGCTATCCAAAAACTATGTGTTCAGTTTCCATGGTGGTTATGAACATTGCACTAAAATGTAGGAAATTTGGGATGAAAAAATGTGGATGAGGGTAATGAAGTTAGGAGGTTTGCTTATGTTAACCGACCTCTTAATTGCCTGATTTTAGTAGCTAATAACATAACGCAACCTTATAAATAGTACAAATTGCTGGGTCACTGTATTTGTAAATACTTTGTCCCAATTGTAATAAAAATCAGTGATGTGAATAAATACCATGTTAGTTTATACCTTTAAAATCATGTAATGCCAAGTTTCAAATTTAATTTGAAGAGATGTTATTTGTTTGTACTATGATTATATGTCAAAACGATCAAGGTGTCTACATGATTAGTGGACGCCCCCGATTTACAGTATGTATTGATCCGCATTATATACAAATATTTGTAATGAATAATATGTAGTATGTAGTGAATAATGTTCCATTGACAAAAGGCAAAGGAGATATTCAAAATCTAATGTGTTTACTGAATTTGTCCTGACCTCGTCCTCCAAAACGTTGAATGAAGCTTCATTTCTTTGCCAATATCTTCCTGGTAAATAATAGTATATGACACATCACATATGCAAACTGCATGTTTTGGCAGGAATTGCATAAAACATTTGATTTGACAATATAATTAGTTAAATGCTTGAAAAATGGCAAATTTCCAAATGAAACGACAGTTCTTAGTTGTTAATTAAGTAATAAAACTAGCTAATATGTAGGTTGCATGCAATAGTTGTATTCAGAACTGAACAACAATTTTTTGTGATTGTCAGTTGACAGCTAGCTACAATATTACCAATATAATAGACACAGCTTCCAAAGGAGATGGGCTTGTTTGCGGTGCTTTGTGATGACGTCACTGTGCTGTACTTCGTACATTTTCTCACTATACGCTCTTTAGCACTGCATATCGCACGATTATAATCACGTTGCTGGGTTGACGCTGATTGGTCGCCAGCCACCTCATATATACAGATGCAGACAATTGATTGTCCGTTTCATATCACCACACGTTGGCTGGCATCATCATCAGCAATATGTCACCAAAGAGTGCTGACAAGTTAGACATGGCCAATGGGGAAAATGTGCAAAATTCTTCCAAGAAACCTTACAAACTAGAAATTGTCTGGAGAAATGTGGCCCTATTTCTTTTACTTCATGTGGCAGCATTAATCGGTGCATATCAGGTGATCTTCGTCAGCAAATGGGAAACTTCCCTCGCAAGTAAGCAATAATACAATTCCCTCTATTGTTTTCTATTTGAATTTAATTTATTCATATGGAAGTTTAATATAACTAATATCGAATTGAAAATATAAAATCCTATGACATATAATATCACCCTTGGAATGCAGTAGTCAATTGGCATTATCTGAAACATTGTCTTATCTTCCTAAATTCGTACTTCAGATTATTATACAATATCACTTTCCAAATATGTACCAAAATTCATTGCCGAATATTTTTAAATAGTTTTATTTTAAATATTTACTTAGATATATGCAATGCATACAAAAAGAAAGTAGAAATAACACAGGGTGTCTACTGATACACTGGAAATCCTGGAAATATACTGCAATTGATTTCTGTGTTCCTCTTCTATAATTTGCTTGGAACAAAGTACCAATTAAGCATGGGACATTTGAAATTTGATGGTTCATTTATTTTTTGTCATGGAAAAAAAGTTATAAATATCCTTGAAGATAAAGGAAATCTACTGGAATTTTGAAATGAAAGTTTAGTAGACACCCTGTAACATTACAAACCCATATAAAAGTTAAAATATTTTACAAGTTTATTTGAGCATCTATAATGATGCTAAAAACGCTTATTGTCCAAGTTTGCTGATTATTATTTTTTCATGTTTTATTATTTAAAAAATTATATTTAGAAATGGGAGTGAATACAAAGAGATTGAAAATTTGGATTGACATTTAATTTTGTTCATTTTTCAGCTTTCCTGTTTTACATGTGCGGAAGCATGGGAATCACCGCAGGAGTTCACAGGTTATGGTCCCACCGATCCTACAAAGCTAAAATTCCCCTTCAAATACTACTCCTCACCTTCAACACTCTTTCTTTCCAGGTAATACACATGAAACTTTCCAAAACTATAATTACTTCAATTCCGTTTTACCATCAAGAACTTTTTACGTAACAGAAAACTTTTGTCAGCTAGTTAAGATAACCAAACAACAGGCTGGTGTCACGTACAGCACGAGATATAATTTGATAATTCCATTTCACAACACTTGTAACTTTCATATAATCTTTCGTATTTCAACACAGTGTGAAATGGCAGAATTTCAAAATAAATTTCTCAATCTATGTCATGTAAGACATGTGTCAATTATTTCTCGGATGTCCAGCCACTTCAGATATGGCCATTAATATTATTATATACTGAATTATTACTAAATACCTGAACATTTGTATTGAAATAATAGAATTCGGTGCATGAATGGGTGAGGGACCACCGAATGCATCACAAGTATTCTGAGACTCATGCTGACCCTCACAATGCAACAAGGGGCTTCTTCTTTGCCCATATGGGTTGGCTGCTGTGTAGGAAACACCCAGAAGTTAAAGAAAAAGGCAAGGGCATCGACATGAGTGACATCGAATCAGATCCTCTCCTCATGTTCCAAAAAAGGTACTAAACCTATTTAGACCATCACAACTGTACATCACCCTTTAAAGGTTATATAATAATAATATAGCAAGTGACCTTGTGGGTTAATCATTCATTTATATAATATTATACACTGAAACCTGTCTAAGGTGGATCTCAAGGGACGGGAAAACTTTCCACCATAGACAGGTTTCCCAGCATAGCTATAAAAGTTTTTAAAAACATAAATCAAGCTGTCAAAGATCCAAAAACAGTCAAATTTTAGTCATTTTCCATCATAGGAAGGTTTCACTGTATTATTATCATTGATTGGAAGGAGGTTTACTGCTTTGTCAGCAACAGTGATGACAGGAAGCAAATTCAAGGTTAAACCTAATCAAATTGAAAGTTACGGACTGGTCCACTTAAAGGGGTGGTCAAGTTCAGATAGTATACATAATCTTTGATAAAACTTTGCTGTATGACAGGATAATTACAGGTCCTAAAACTTTATAAGCACATTGGGAAAGTTTATATTTTCCATACTTTAGTGCATATACAAAACCCTTGATTTCGTTTTATTTTAACTATTATATTTCAGACACTATTTGAAGCTTGTCCTGCTTATAAACTTTGTCATTCCAACCATTCTGCCATGGCTTCTATGGGATGAATCTCTTCTGATTGCATTCTACACTTGCGTAACGCTGCGTTACACCTTCACGCTACACGCCACTTGGCTGATCAACAGCGCAGCTCACATGTGGGGCATGAAACCATACGACAAGTAACATTTTTCTTACTAAATCCAACATTAAATAGCATGTCACCTGATAAAACTAAACCCCGATGTGAATTTCAGGAACATCAGTCCTGCCGAGAACGTGTTCACGGCTATATTTGCGCACGGAGAAGGATGGCATAATTACCATCACACCTTTCCGTGGGACTACGCAACAAGCGAATTGGGATACAAAGTTAACTTTACCACATTATTCATAGACTTCATGGCTTTGTTGGGACAAGTGTACGATAGAAAGAAAGTTCCCGTTGAAACGGTGGCGAACCGAGCCAGAAAGTACGGTGATGGGTCTTCGCCGCACTGTAAAGGCCATCACCACCATCACCACGAGGAACAACCGCACCCTGATGACCAAGTACACCAGAGTTAAAAGAGAAATTTGTTATAATTGTCATTGATTTACTACTAGCAATGATTGCAAGTGCCGTATCATGCATAAACGTGAAATGTCCTGTCGGTTGCGAAAAACAACTTTTGCATGCTGTAAAATATCCTGCACAGATATTTATAAATTTCCATCTGTTTCAAATGTTCCTAAAGAAACAAACAAAAACAAATCTAGGGAATTATCATTATTCACGTTCAAAAATAACAGAACAGAATAGGACAATACAATCACTGGGTAGATTTTCTCTTTTAATCATGTTAGTGGTAACTATACCTATAATGAAGTAATAAACTTCACGGTATAAGGTGTTCAATTCATAATTTATAATAGTCAACATCAGCTACTATACACTTGGCATTATCACAAACGTAGTGGATGTGGAGCTCAAGGAACTCGTGCTCCTCAACAATTAGGGTATCAAAAATCATTCCTCTTTAAGGATTCAACAGTTCCCATATTCGTTTCACTGCTAAAAAGCACTAGGTATTATAAATATAGGCATACGTATTACAGTACTATATTCCTTCATTCGTTATATTCTTAAGTAACATCTTCAACCGAACTCAAAAATATAGCGCTGTCTTCAGACGGCACGTCGCGCGGTTTGCGTCCAGAATTCATGCGGAACATTGCAAAAAATCCCTCAGAATACATTTAAATACACTTATCTAAACTGCAAAGTATGTTAAAAGATCATGAATCAGGAAAAATCATAAATATACTGAAAATCAAATGTCTCAGGATAAGCGTGGTCTTCACGCCCCGCCTCTTTTCCCACTCGTTTTCCCAAATTTAAGGACCTATCGGCAAAAATATGGAGATCATGCTTTATCATCAGTGGCTTTATATTATATATTGTACAACTGCATTAAAATGATTTCATTCTCATATATTTTGAAAATTTCCATTTCAACAAATTCAGATAGAAAATGGAGCAAGCTGTCAACATAAATAATGGACGCTCCCTTTCGCAACAAGTTATCAAATTTGCGCAAATTTGTATACGCAACTATATAGGAAGAGCAATAGCACTATGAATCAATCAGTGAACTGAATTGATTATGGGCAACGACTAAGAATTCAGCATCACTATGTAAAAATTAACACTTCCATGTGTCACATGAGAACTGCATGGAAGCAATTTAAGCAAGAGGGAGGGGCTTAGACACAAAATAACCGAGTACAAAAACTAACAGTCACATAGTGAAAACCAACAAAAAAACCTGTTGGATATTTAAATAATAAAAGAGTAACTATAATCATTTCAAAATAATCACAGGTTTCAAAGGCATGGACAAAAAACGAGGTGGGTCGCATACAGGAAGAATCGATAATATCGATATCGCACATTACAAGGCATATTGTTTTTTTGGGGCGGGGAAAGGGGCGTGGATTAATTTCTTAATCATTCCGCAATCTCATTGGCAGTCTGGCTGCTGCGATATTGACACAGTGCACATTCGTAGGATAAAAAACAAGTCATCTCTACACGTTGTCCAAGGTTAAGAAACTTATCACGTCACGCATGTGTCACGTGATGCGTCTATACGATGCACTGCACCAAAGACTGGGTTGCGTGCAGCGCCATCTGGCGTGAGATACTATACTCTTTTTCAAGCGAGACTTTGCACCGCAACTCGCCGCCGCAGCCGCCCGCCGTCCCGCCCCGCCATTGCAAAGTCTCGCTTGAAAAGAGTATAGTTGTTTGTTATTTTTACACATCGCATGACGTCATACTATTCTTACATTTGGACAAGCTATGAATCGCTTGTGATGAGGTAGACCCGAAGTGGCGAACGGCCATATATAGTAATAATCAGCCGAAAAGGGTCACGAAGACGAGCAATTGGGCGGGGCAGTGGGCGGAGTCTGGTCGGCCGGGTCTGGCTCCGCCTCCGGTGCCGACCAACGTCGTTTGCGCGATGTAGCGTCAGGAGGCGTGGCTTCGGCTGACGAGGAGGAGGGGCATGAGGGTGGGGGCGTAGCCGTGTCAGTGTGTGGGCGTGGCTTGTGCGTGAGTGACACGCATACATCACCGACTTGGAGTTTGGAGCAGGTGAGGCCGTATCGGCTTTTGGTTCGCTCTGGGCAACACGACGACCACCCTTGTCCGAACACGAAGAACGGGTGTTCAAGAGCAGCCTCCACTGTCACCTGTTCAAATAAAATGCCAATTACTTGGCGTTATTTTTTGTTTTCCTACTTTGGACAAACACGTCAAACATGGCGCGCAGTTCAACGCCCCTTTTTTAAATGCAACCGATGCGGCAAAACGTTGTAAATTACTAATCATCAAACAATTTTAATGAACAAAACAAGCACATAGTTTATCAGGGAAGCTTAGGAATGCGTCGACTACAGATTTATTAGAAAAGTTAGGGAAAAAACTGACTGAATTTGAAAAACGTTCTAAAATGGCGACCTTTGCAATGTAAACCGAGAAATTACTTTTCCCGGTAACAATCTTGGAACTTGATTATATCCAATCTAAATTGGATAGACTTGAATAAGTCTTAATTTATACAAGATTTATCACATGGTAATGGGCCTTCGATGACCTTACAATGGGACGTCATTTATGAATTACCCCTCCCTTTCAAATTGACATTTGTACTTGGTAGTACCACGGTTTCATTTTTTTAAACTGCGAAGAATCTCGTTTGACAGTGTACATCTTTATTGTGTTAGCGTCTTTGGAATCGCATTCCAAGGCCATGCGACTCTCCGGTCGGCCTTGAACTACATTCCTAGCATAGAGCCGCGAAAAAACGCACCTGCACTCTGCGTTCACCGACCGAGAATCCGAGAAGCGCCACCTGCCGGCTGCTACCGCCTCCGCCGCCGCCGACATCAGCGTCATCGTCCTCGTCGTCGGTGATTGACCTCGAGTCGACCCGAACCACCGTACTAGAGTCGATCTTCAAGTGATGGCTGGCGTCTGCACTCGCCACAAAGTCATCAGTCCTCATGTCCTCAACTCTTTTCAGCTCCCCAGTAGCCAATTGAATCATCGAACCCCTGGTGAAGTGCGCTGGGTAGAGCAGCCGAGTTCGGCTTCCCGGCAGTCGCTTGGTCACGCCCCTCCTCCGCCTTATGGGCGTAGCCGAGGGATGGGCCTCCGTCGTTCGCTCCTCCTCCTTGATATCCTCCAAACCGCCCTTGCTCCCACCGGAAGATGAAGTTCGCGTAGACAGAAAGCGGTGCTTCAAGCTGCCTTCCCTTCCCTCGATGGCCACGCCCTTCGTAGGCGGGGTCGCAGGTTGAGGGGGCGGTGCGTTGAAGGCAGGGGCGGGGAGTGTGGGCGACGGAGGCGGGAATCTGCGGAAGCCGCCCGAATCGTCTCCGAAAGACAGGGGCGCGATCTGATGAGGCGGGTTAGAGGATGGGGGCGGGGCGCATAATCCACGCCCCATGGCGTGTGAGGGCGGGCTTATCCCAGCGAACGCCCCGCCCCGTGGAGGATGCAACATGGTCGCCGGCGAGTAGAAGGCACTGTAGGACGCAGTAGAAGGAAGGGCGGGGTTAGCGTAGAATGGAGGCAGGCCCACGTATAGAGGAGGCGGGGCGTACATCCTAGGTCGGATCGGGTACAGTTCTTGATTCGGAGTAGGCGGTGTCCCTGTCAACATATATAATTTCGTTACACAAAGTTACACGGGGTGCCACGCCCACTTCAACGGTACATTCTAAACATTTTCCACAAAACTGCGTTCAAATCTCTTATTCCACAAACATCTTCATATTTATGCACACAAATAAAAAAGTATACTGACCGGAAACTGGTGTCCGGTGGTGGGCGGCGACATCTGCGAGCCAATGAAGACTCTCTCCTCCATTATAAGGGCTGCAATGTTCAGATGGGAGTGGAGCATTGTGTCCAACCTGCCCTGACCTGGGGGGCAAGGGCCCCTGCTGGCCTCCTCCATTCATGAGGTCCACTTCAGTGTCTGCCGGTGGTGCCTTCTCGTCATCAGGAGGCGGAGACTTCCATCCAGGGGCCTGGCCATCTGAAGGGGCGGGAGAAGAGGATGACGAGGGCGGGGAGAGGAACCACGAAGGGGGCGGTGGCAGAAAGTGGGTGTGCCCGAGGAATGATGCTGCGTACGACAGATGATGTTGTCGATGATGGTGCTGGTGGAGGCTAGCTATGTGAGCCGAAGTGGGCGTGACCAGACTGAGCATCGACTCCGCCCCCACGCATTCCCTCGGCAGCGTGTCTGCAAATAAAAGACGGTCAGGCTCAAGGACGCGGGGTTCAACAAACGTCCGCGACAACATCCTGGTGCTAGTAAACCCCCCTCCCACCCCTCACCATCTTTCACCGGGTCACGTGGCTCCACAGTTTCACACATTCCCCGCCCCCTTTCCCCCCTCCTTTAATTATCGATATCGTAGTGCTGATAAACTCGCCTCGTGCGTTTTACCAAGAGGTTTTACTCATCTCAACACAAAAATTCCATCACATTATATACTTATATGAACTATTCACTTTTCTGACTTTAACCCGTTTTTTACATACTATATGATTGATCGATTAAAATTATCATTTTTTTTTTACCTGCGGCCCGATTCGTATTGAAGGTCAACATCGCCCGTTTGCATCCATACTGTTTTCTACCAGATTTTGACGTTCGAAACTCCAATATGTCTATGGATTTGCTGCGTTTTTGTTAGTGCACTTTTCACAACGTTGTAATGACGGCAATGGTGACAGTGTCAAAATCGTCAAAGTGTCACCGAATTTCCGATAACGGCGTCCCAGAAAGCGCGATTAGTCATCGCGCAAAATCGTCGACGTATCGATAACGTTCGATATTCGTTCTGGCATCAAAATGGCGCCCATTTCGTAAGCATAACGTTTAAATTTGCTTTCGCACAATGCAAGTACTGAACGTCAACTAAGTTAAATCAGACAGGTTTGTTTACAAGTATCTTCAGTGTAAATGACTCACTTCTGTCGTCAGGGGAACAAACTACATTCATATGTGCAAATTTCAAAGCCGCAAAATTACTAAAGCAAGTATGAGTAAAAAGTCCAAAGTCGGACCTCAGTATCAGCTTATTAATAGTAATGAATGATCACTGTTCTAAAAATTAAAAAGAACGCAAAATATGCAATAACTTTGTTAAGTCTTTACAAAGCAGCTGCATGCACTTACTTAAAAATGAAGAAAAACGTATTCA
>JAQFZQ010003412.1:0-10830 GCA_034696005.1 Glomeris marginata | reverse complement strand
ATCGTAAGTTTCCGAGTCGCGATTTACCACCCCCAAAATACGCTCCACCCGGCCGTGCGCGTCGTCGTCCCTTAAACGTTTTGTTATTTCACATTTGGCAATACAACAGCTTTGTTTTTTTAAATAAAAAACGGCTAATACTTTCCGAATAGATAGCCCACATATCATTAGATAATATACCGTTTTGGGGAAGCATGGCTTTAACCTCTATTACATACAATCTTTTTAATGAAATTGTCAGCACTGTCAGCAATTTAATATGGTATCTTTAACTTGCTACACCAATACGAGGAATGGCCAATTCAAAGTTATGTATTAAGAGCATACTATTCAGGAAAAATTATGCTTGACTTGAAATCTCAACTTCAGTGAAACTGGATTGCATTTTATATAGTCTGACAGGCTGTTTATAACTCGTTCGTAAATTAGATTTTTGTTCTCGTATTTCCTATTTTATTTACGTAGGTTTATTAGCTCAATCTTCGAATTTGTATCTGAGTTTTTATAGATGTCTGTGGTAAAATTAAAATGGATTCTCCTGCATTTTTAAGTGGCCTTAAATTTCGATTAATGCACAAATCTACTTGGCTCTATACTGCAGACATGAATTGCATCCTGTGAAATGAGACATCACAGCAACGAGGCCAAGAACGTACATTACATCATAATTAGTGATTTTCCTTTTAGCTTCTAATTCTCGTATTTTCCTGCAGATAAAAGCAAAGGGGCGATTTCAAAAATTAAGTAACATAACATCTTACCAAATCCTTTCTCTCATTCCTTCTATAAAACTGGGTGCAGTTGTCATGAAGACTCACTAATTTTTCCAATTGTACATGTGCTTAGTATAATGGCATTTAATAGTATTTAAAGGTATTATAAAAATTGGAGTTTTTCTACACAGAAATTGATTAGTGAAATGAATAGTCATTGATGCAAATTAAAATACGTAAATACTAGTAATGACATGGCTATTTACTTGACAATCTGCTAAATATAAGATACGGTATTTAAAGAAATGCATGAGACTACATGGCAATCAGTGCTTACTCATCCATGTCAAATGAAGTGGATCATCAATACTTAAAAAAATCCAATTAACTTTTATTAGTGTTTAATTTTGAATATCATTTTAGTGTCGCTGCTTCAATTTCATACTTTCAGTATATTTCAGCAAATTGTTACCTATTGCTGATACGGATATTATTTCAGCATGTCCACAATAAAACTGCAGGTGTGCGACATGCAGAATTACTGCATGCATGCTGCATAACACATATATATATATATCCCAGTCATTTGTACTATACTACTTGTCGGCATATACTGTATATAGATAAAGAGAAGATTCTGTCTATGTGTTTCTGTTTGACCGGGATGCATTTCCACAGTTTTGGAGCTTTTCACTTGAAACTTTCGCTACTGTGTCGGTTTGGGCATGGGACACCTAGTGGAGGGGTTCCCGTCCCCATTGTAACCCCTACCATGGTGTCCATGGCCAAAAACTTGTCCCTGGCGCAGGACTAACGGGCGCAGGACTGGCGGGCACCACTTGAAAGGCGCACTGATATTCATGAACGCTACCCAACTTAGCCCAGGCAAAGCCGGGTACCCCAGCTAGTTATACTATAACTCCATCCACAGGCTCTTGCCTAAGGCAGGGATTATAAACTAACCTCTTCCCCCTCCCCTTTGGGAACATAACTAGTATTGTAATTGTTACACTTTGGGACACAATACTTATATTCCCAAAGGGGAGGGGGAAGAGGCTAGTTTTATAATCCCTGCCTGAGGCAAGAGCTGCAGATAGATTGGATGGAGTATATAAATGCTTCCATTCCTTACAATTTATATTCAGCAAATCTGGGTTTACTGCATGTTGAACATGTTTATCCTAAGTCTTGCAACTGGGAACGTTGTCGTTTGCATTATATTCTAGTGTTTGACTGGAATTGAACTCGCCTTTACTTTGGACACTACGATGAGGCTGTTAACCTCTGAACATATTTGTTTTTATGTAACCATACCTTGCACTGACCTGATGATGGCTTTCTGATGGCTGAAACATTGTTGTCATTTTGACTAGATAATAGAAGTGAGGATTGAATTTGAATTGATGTTGAAAATGTATATGTTGCCGTTGAAGTGAATAATCGGTTGAGCAAAAATGACGTCAGCATCTATGTACAAAAAACTCTGAAACGCGCTAAAACCGCTTTTCTCCCAAGCTCAGCATTTTTTTTAATATTGTAGGGACTATCCGAGTTTAGTTATTTAGTATATTTTAAGTTAGGTTAGGTTTTGGACGTGCCAGACAGAAGCATCGTAACACAGATTTATCGTATTCTGACGTCATTTTTCACATCAACCGATTATTCACTTGAACCGTAACATATATAATAATTACGCGCTTGAACATGCTGTCCATTTAAACAAATTGTATAGTAATGAATGAATGCTTGAAACTCTCATCCTCACCCTGATCTCATCATGTAATTTATAAACGATCCCATCGACACACTAAGTGGTTCTCATTCCCATTTTCCCCTTTAACGGTTTACACCCTCAAGTTTGCTTGTTGTTCAAGCATTTTTTCTCATTGCCTTGAGCAGTTGCAAATGGCTTACTCCAGATTTACAATGATTTGAAAAACGTTGCGCATAAGAGTTGCACGCATGTATGCCCCAGTCATCATCATTACATGCAAACTCGGTCTCATAATATAAACATGGATGTATATGGCCGCTGGAGGACGTATTGTCAATCGACCCACAGTAAATTTCAACGGGGATCTCATTAGTAAAAATCGATATCGCTATATATTTTCAATGAATATCGGTTCAATGTGTGTGTGTGTGTGTGTGTGTGTGTGTGTGTGTGCGCGCATGGGGTTTTCTTTTCTGTCCTCCCACTCTTATTACGAATAATCCGAAATCAAGTTTGCAGGGCGATTAATCGAGTCTCACACAACATGGCCGCCTCTTCTTTCACGCCTAATTACAGTAATAGCAGTCCCGTGCCCAATGGGGAACTGCCAAGAATTATTGTTTGCCTCCAGTGCCGCTAGAGTGCACTGATGCAGCTCAGGGATTATCAATGTTTGATGTTCACCGAGGTTGACTTTAACTTATCTGTGATTTTTCAAAACTAAAAATGATTGCTGTGCAAGTAATGATATTACATATACATAAGATTATTTTACAATGAAATATATTATGCTCATAATAATAAAGTTCACATTTAAATCAGTGAATTACGAGAAAAATGGAGATTATAATATTGTTTTGCTAAAAAGTATTGAAGTTTGTCTAATCAGTTGCATTATATTAATTAATTACATATGAATAGTATTTGGGTTTATTTGGATTATGGTCATTTTCAGATATGGTCTTACACACAATTAAATGTAATAATAATTATTTCATAGTGTTCTGTATAACAGCTGCATATGCTTTGGTATATCCAATTGAGATTGTAGATTAAGGTTGGAGTCAAAGTAAATACGATAATTACAATTTTAGTATTATCAGGTCATTTATTTGCTTTTAAAAATGGTGATCGAGTTATATCTACTATAATATGGTTCGTATGCCACTCAGGGAAACCTGGAAAAGCTGGGAAACTCAGGGAATGTAGACTTTGGCTGAAAATTCAATGAAAATTCAGGAAATATGCAAAAATATATTTATATCAATTCACCCGAGTTTCCAGGAAATATGAAATTAGAATGGGTTTTAAATTAAAGTTGTTTAGAAAACTTGTAATAAAACTAGTTTAATAACCTGTATAGAATATGCTCTGTGAATTTTGGTTAAGAACTCTGGAAAACCTTGAAAGTTCAAGGTTTAAATGGTAGCCACAGATTGGTATGAATCATGTATAAAGTCCATTATTGCATTCATATACGTAAATTTAGTATATAATAACTTTTCCAGACTTGATTTTAAGTTTATATATTTCGAATAATAAATCGGACCAAATTTGAACTCATATTATTTTATTATTAGATATTAATTTCAGAAAACGTTACACGAGTAATTAATTAATTAAATGTATATTTCCATTGAATTGACCTCATGTGACTATTTCGCAATTGTTGCATGTATAATTGAAAACCGCATTTGTTCAACTGAACCGTGATGAAATTGGATGTATTGCTGGTCACGTGATGGCAATTATAACACGTAATTAAACTATAGTCGTTCAAATAAAGTCCACTATAGGGGTTCCTAATAAAGGATGTTTACGTATCAGGTTTTTAAACAAAATATAAAATTGTTTATTATTGTCTGTTAAATTATAAACAATCCTTTTCTGAATTCCGAATAATAAGACAATTATTACCTTCACAATTTTATCAATTTAAATCACTATTCCCCTTTTATACCATTGCATAACAGCATAAACAAAATTTTATATACAGCATAATGCACTGTTACATCATTCTGAAACATCCTATATTATTATAGTGTGTCCATGTCAAAGTTATTGACACCAATGCCCAAGGGTGAAAGTGATTGTGAAATGTCCAGATATTATTATATAGGATAAATTGCACCGCAAATATTTGCAGTGTGTGGGTGGTGGGTTCTCTGTTTCATCATATCGTATGAAGCAAAATTGTAAAATAATTGTTAATATCCACATTTGGAGCTAATTTGCTAATGGCGTTTTGTGAAAACAGCGAGGAAATATTCCCCACTTGGTCAATTAAAAATTAAAAGCGATGCAGCAAATGAGGGCGTGCACTAGTATAGGGTGGAAGTGGTGGGTGAGGAGGAGGTGGTGGGACATGAATCGTGGATTACCACAATTGTTGGAAGTGCGCATGCGCGTTGGAAGAGGGCAGAGAGTGATGCTGCGCTCCGAATGTGGCTTTTGGCCGCGTGCTGGCAAACGGCTAACACACCATCAACTCTCTCTCAGCTGTCTCGGATTTTTAGCCACCGGAAGTGACTGGATACTATGCGAATTTTGGACGGGATGTAAGAGGAAACACTTGGCAATGCGAGCTGACATAGGCGCAAGATGCTTCGGCTGCCACTCAGCGGTGAGCTACTCATTCCTAATAAGCCGGTCTTCGGACAATGGGCAATGCCCATTCTCCCTGGACTTGAACATATATTTTTCTTCTCTTTAAAACAAACATTATTCTCGTTTCTGGGTAAACTCCTATAAGGTGTGCGTTTACACTATAAAGTGAACAAATATACCGGTCTATCCTGATACGTATGCGGACGAATATTTTCATAGTTGCTAGCTGGAATATTGAAAAATACTGATGTGAATGCAAGATATAAATGCACAGTATATCGATTGTAATCTTTTTACATGCAATGGATCGAATCGTTTGTAATACCGTTGTAAAATTGGAAAGTTGGCTTCGCTCGGTGGATCCGAACATGCAACTCGTAATTAAATGCATTTATTCATATTTTTTTGTTAGGGAATATGCAAATCTGAATGTTAAGGGAAAGTGATGGAATAGAAGAAAGTTGAGCAATACTTTTAAATATATTAGCAGTTTTAAATGTCGTTGTCCTTTCTGAGTATATAATTCCATCTATTTCAAATTTTCATAATTATTAAATTAAACTATGATGCATATATATTATTAATAGATGTTGATAGCAATAGTCAACTGTAACTAAAATTTATTTTTCCTTACATATTTGGATAACAATATTTGTACTAATGTGAAGGGAATAACTGGTTTTTAAGGACCTTAATATGACAACAGTAGTGTTTTATTAAAATAGTATTATGGGTTATTTTTAAATTTTAATATGAAACCTGGAAGTAGATATTTTAAATCAAAAACCACTAAACACTGATATTTTAACCAACACGTGAAATCAATTTGCTCCAGATGAGACGATAGGAACGTGTTTTTAGACATTTGTGGGATAAAAAGAGTTGGATTTCGCTGCAGGGAAGTTTACTGGTGTCTTTAGTAGCATATCCGGGCGTCGGTGCTCTTCGCAATTGTGTTGTACACATTGATGACGTACACGATTATTTGTGGAGGAAAGGACGTTGGACGTGACAGAACTGCGAATAACCACATCTTTCCTATTTGTTTCTTCTTATATGGAGAGATTGAATCCAGCGATGAAGCATTCATCGCATCGAACCAGTCTAATGGTAGCTTTCCAGTGTGCAGGTGAAGTGGTGCAGGTCGAGTCCGACCAGAATGGGCATCATGCACAAGTGGTGCCTTACGGCCTACTGCCCCATAGTGCAACAGTAAATTCCTCGCATATTTTTGCACGACGTCGAAATCGAAAACATGACCTAACTGCACATGTCTGAATTGTGCCTGAGGATGAACAGCTCTTAAATCTCCGGCATGGGGAAGGGGGATGTTGCATATTTCTACACTGTTGCATAGCAAAGTTAAGCAAGCACAATAAAGAATTTGAAATTTGATGACACAAGGAATGTCTTACAGTGGTGATGAACTGACTACTCGGTTTTATAAAGGTTTGCTTTGAAATAATAACTACCTAAATGAAGAAAACTAATTAATAAACCAACTGGTAAAACGGATCTCTGTGATTTTTAACAAGTTATCAGCATTTGATGCACCATGTAATACTTAAAGGTGAGCCGACAAGGTTTTGCAATATACCCTGAAAAAGCTAGCATTTGATTGCCACTAATTTAGGAACATTGTCTGAAAATTTGAGGCCATTTGAAGCATTATTGCAACAGATATGAATTATTTAGTTTCTTATCTGTGGAGTGCACCGAGTAGTATATTGTGAGATACGTTCGCTGGAGCGCCATTGGATGAAAATTCAAATTTTGCCAAAACAGGACACTGTGACACCAGCGCGTTGACACCGTCCTTCCGTGACGCCCTCTTTAACTACTCGTAACTTTTTATAATAATTTTTTAAAGCCGTTTTGCTTGCACCAATCGTTTTATTAACATCAATTCCATAGAATTGCACACTTTCCAGGGTATGTTACAAAACCTTGTCAGTTCACCTTTAAGGAAGTGGTTGTTGAGTGAAACCAAGAGTGGTGAAACGTGTTTCCAATACTACGTTTACATGACGTCGACGGTAAGCATGTATTCCAAATTGTGACCCCGCAGGGGGAAAAGCGAACCTTGGACGATCGGTATTTGTCCAAGTTCCGCTGTGTCCCTGCAGGTTCACAAATGACGTCATGGCGTAATACTTCGACTACGGCACGACCATGTAAACGTAGTACAAGTGAGGTGGTGGAAGAAAGTGCAGCTGATGAATTTTTCAATATTATGGGACTGTTATAGTTTTTCTATGACATGAGCAACCTTTTTTGTGTCAAGAGCCTGTTGTGACCCAACATATTGTATTGTAGTATTGCATATTTTAACATTACATTAGGGGAAATGCGCATGCGCATTGAGTTTCTATTTACTCCAACCAGATCACAAGAAAATCAAGGATGTGACCTAAAAGCTTTGGGCTACTCATTGTTTAATATCTATTATTATTAAGAATAAGCAAGATCGATTTTCTATCCGCCTTTTGCAGATCACACTTTTGTTTTTACGCAATCTGTCCGTATCTCACAGGTTTCGTCTTATATATAATAACTTTCTTGTACATTGGCAACATTATATATGCATCATAATTTCAGAATCCGTCTTTCACTGGCTTCTGCCTTGTACATATTTTGTTATTGACAGGTTTCACTGTACAGTATAGCATTTTCATAATATAAGTTTAGTTATTATATTCAATCACAATGACTATACCGTACTTTCTTGATGAATGAACAGGACTTTTTCCAAAATTTCCATATTGTTTGTTCAGCTTTAGAAACTTTAATTTGACAATGCCTTTTTATAATTTTTTCTGCTTATTTCCTTTTTTTTTCAATTATCCTTTGTACTTCCTTGCCCATTATGAAAGGCAATCAAAAGCACACTATAAGTGTAAATCATCTACTGCAATTTATTAACGTGCCATAAACATAAGGAATATTAATCACAATAAGACATATGGAAGTGCTACTTGCAAAATAAAAGAACCGAGTTTCATTAGATTTGATATTGCAGTGTTTCATGAAAATCTTTAAAAAATATGGCAATATGAATAAGAAATCTCATTAGCTTTTTTTGAAGAATGGATTCATTTGGGGGATATGATCTATAGATTCACCCTTGATATTAAGCATCTTTGCTGGTAAACTTATACAAAATTTGCTTGTACATATAAATAAATATAAATATTGTGGATGTTGGGAAAACAAAAATAACTTTACTATAAAATGTTATGTCTGTGATAAAGAATTTTGTTTTTGTGAGAGATGCTCCAAGCTATTCATTTGAAGAATAGGAACTGATATTAAATAATGAATAGAGTTAAATAAACCAAATAAAATGCAATTTTATTATTATTTCGAATAAGATATGATTAATCCTTATGTAACAAGTTCTTAGAGTTTGATCTATCAGCTTTCCTGGCCATAAAATATTCATGTCAAGTTATTGCCACATGGACTGCCATTGATTACTTGACAGGAAATTTCCAGAAATTTCTGCTTCAGGACATAAGTACATTAATAATGTATATCAACGTCATTGCTGCTAATTGTGGTCATTAATTGCTTTAAAAATCATTTAAAATGAATTTTGTCTTTTCCACGCAATGTCAGGCAAATGATGTATAATCGGCATAAATCTTCATAATTACCACACTGTACACATAAATAATGTTTCACATATCAGTATTAAAATTAAAGAAAACGTAGAATTTACCCTTCTATGTATTATTAGAATAAAATGAAATTTTCTGCACAGATCCGCATTTTGTAAAAATTAATTTCCCGTATGGTATGCGTGCCCATCGTATTTTTCGTATAATTATGATTTCATGACTCGTGTCTTTGATGGATATCCATAACACTGTTTGTTGTAATATGGGTGTGCGTGGCAAATTTGCAATGTACATGGACCCTCCAGGGGTTGTGGTTGGTGAAAATGGTTGCCAAGAGCCTCTGATCTACACCGACAAATGCTAAAATAAACGAGTGCCTCTGAAATCTCACCTAGGTATCATCAACACCTTGTGTATGTTATTATTCATGGATATGACCGCAGAAGCCTGAATTTAGTATATGTTAACTTAAATTTTAACAGCGACCAAAATTTCAGCGCCATTTTAAACCTGATGCATTATTTTGGTTTGTAAATATTTTGTACTTTTTACACAAAAATCGGGCAGCATTTTTCGACATCCAATTTAACGTTCGGATAGTCTTTTTTTTCCAACAAAAAAATGCTCTTAAAATGTTAAAGTGTATCTCTCAAACGGTTCCTTACTTGAAATACTGAAATTGTTTCTTGTGATATGAAAAAACTCTTATTTTCCCCAACAATATTTTGGGGTTGTCATGTAGTAAATTTCATTTGGCTGTGGTCCTACTTCACTACATTTGCCATAAAAACTAAAAGTATATTATTTGTAAAAATACAAAGTAGAGTTCAGAACATTTAGTTTATCGTATTACTGTCATAGTTTTGATTTTTTGTGCAAATGTTTAAGAATTCTTAACAATTTTATAGCAAGTTTCTTTCTAAAAGCGTAAGAAACTTTAATTTTGCATCGCAAATAATTTTTTAATTTGTTTTTCTACTAATGTCCTTTTTCAATTATCCTTGGTACCTTCTCACCATTATGCAAGGCAATCTAAAGCACAGTAATAAGTGTAAATCATCTACGTACTGCAATTTATTAACGTGTCATAAACATAAGGAATTGATATTAATCACAGTGTAACTAACACATATATGAAAGTGGTAACTGCAAAATAATAATCGAGTTTGATTTGATTTTGCTTTGTTTGAAATTTGTTGTCCTATATTCATAAGTTTCCTGGCCTGTTTCATGGGTTTTTCCGTGTGGTGGCGCTGTGGAAGTACTACTATAAGCATTTCCGGGTAAACTTTGCACTGTCTGGGACAGACAATAACTCGATTTACGATGCATTGATTCGCAACAACGCCATATATTTGTTGGACCGAAACCATGACTCTCCCAAGTGACATCTTTTATTTATATGATGGTCATTTCTCCCCACTTTAGCTTTGCTGGTTGAGCAATTGCTCAATTACTTTGACTGAGTACTGGAAGGTTAGTCAAACCTGACCCCATTTTTAATTTTGAAAGGGAAATAAAACAAAATTGCATTCAAATGTTCCCTTACTTTGATCACATGAAAATGAAAATGTGAATGCTGTGCTACAGTAAAATCTGAGAGGATTTGGTAACTATGCCTAGTGGTGGGACATTGAACCACAGCTTAGATTGACGGTATAGCTAGAAGTGATATGCAGAAAGAAACCAACTGGAAAGCTTTGGAATTTTAATAACATGGCTCTGACAAATTACACATTTTTGCGGCACATCAAACATGTGTAGAATCTTGTGTGATGTAAGTTTAGTATAGCTTCAAAAATTTCATTCTCTATTCATTCTCTTACTTTTAATAAAGGAGTTAGTACATTTTCATGCGTTCTCCAGGTGGCAGCACTGCAAATACACAATGTCGAAGCTAATTTTCTATAATAATATAAGAAATGACTGGTATGTTTATAAGAGGTATGTGCTCATTAAAATCAGCCACAAATACCATTTCATTGCTGTGAAGTATTATGGCAAGTGTGTAGTTCAAATGAGCATGTAACTTTATATATCACAACTTGATAGGATTTTGTATTTGATTTAAATGTATAATTTCTGTTTAAAGGACTTCCGACACGGTCAAACCTCAAGTAACGGATTTCAAAAATACTCGGCACAGGATATCAGGTATACAACCTGAAGTTACATA
>JAQFZQ010003411.1:0-10830 GCA_034696005.1 Glomeris marginata | reverse complement strand
GTGGTCGAAATAATGATGGGTCGAAATAATGCCCATTCCAAGCAACGCAGTTTCTAAACTATGCCGGTTAGAAAGTATGCACGTTAGAAATAAGTAATTTTCGAAATTATTCCATTAGCAACTGCGTTTATTAGAAGCCTTGCCCAGTCGAAACAACTCTACTTCGCAACAACAAATGCTGGAAACTATGCACTTTCGAAACTACACACAGTCGAAATAAATACCAGTCGAAACTGTGCTCAGTCGACTTCAAATTATCAGCAATTTAAATAAGACATACTTAAAATGGTTGTTATTTTGTGTGAGGTAAAGGTGAACTGAAACGTTTTTTGGCAACCAGATTTCTTCAATAAACATAAACATGCGTATATACTGTCATCAAAGATCTCGGATTAACATAACCAGTTAGAAATACGCTTTTGTATGGCATTTTTAACATAAGTAATTCGCACAGTATGTGTACGAGATCGCAAAATGAATATGACCAATACAAATGCACAGTCGCAAAATGGCGGACACGAAAACGCCGAAAACTTCAAATGTCAATAACTTGGGATAGCTCTGTCACATTTTGTTTCTGTTGACGGCTTTGTACTTTGCAGATGTCCAGTTCGTTTCTTAAATTTACACTATACCCTTCAATCTTGCGCATTAAGGATTCTAGATTTTTCGAAAACCACAATGGAACGTTCGAAAGTCACCAAAACACACACGATCCGATGTCCCCTAAAGCGCATGTCATGTCACATTACTTTTTTAAAATTTTATTTGCGATTACATTCAGTGTCATTAGCGCCGCAATGCCTCGGTGAATCACTCTGTGTAGATACTCTCATCGGCACGAAATCTTTCTATGATTCTGTCGTTAGGTGAAGCAGCCAAGAGGCTTCTCGGATACGTGTAATCCTTAAATTGAGGAGTAGTTCCTGTTGGACTATTTTCCTCCAGGTCATCCGACAAGAAGCGGGACTCTTCTTTATCCCACGGTCTCAGATCTGTAGCAAAGTAGATTGTCCTGCTGTCAAACAATTCTGCAATAACTTGTAAATCCCCATATGATCGACTTACCAGCAGAGTCACTGAAATCATTTGTCCCAGGTGCTAACTCGGATGTATATCTCGCTATAACAGCTGATTTGAGGACAAGGCAGCTTTTGCTGCTGCACCCAAGTCCATATTCAAAGATACAAGTTCAGTATTGAGCTGCTGAACTGGAATGATAACCAATGTGTTCAACGATACTAACCTATTTCGAAAAACCTTCTGAAAAGTTTATTGGCTAAGTGCATCGTTTTGGTTTCTTTCTTACGAGCATGTTTGTGACCGATCCCTTGAAAGTTAAATTCCTCGATGTCCTTTTTGAGAGCAGGATGGTCCAGAGTATCAGTTTTAAACGAGTCCACATAATTCCCAATTAGTAATTTCTGCTCATCTATATCCTGGACTTGAGGTTTTAATCAGTTTTCTTAAATTTATTTCAGTCTCCACTAACTACTGCGTGCGAACGTCCAACTCCATTTTTGTACTCTCGGCAAGGGACAACAGCTTGTCACGCTCCTCTGCCAAAGCTTCTATAATAGCTGATGTCTCGGTAAGCTCCACTTCTTTTTTAACAAGTTTCGACTGGATTTCAATGAGCCCATTTCCATGAACAGACTTTCCTGTAGGAATGTGATGTAACCATTAGCAACAGCAGTTGTGATGTCACACAATGTCCAGCATGCAAGACTGGGCAGGGTGCAAGCTGGACATTGTGTGACGTCACAACCACTGTTGCTAATGGTTATATACTCCTTCATTAGTGCTCTCTGGGTCAACTTGTGATTGACCTCTGGTATGATCCAATATACTCAAACTCCTCTAAGTTGCACGCCGCTGGAGAAATTGTTGCTGACAAATGTCTTTGTATGTCCACCCAAAGAATCTTGCAAAAGCCGGGTCAGTTTACTCTCTACTCCAAAAGTGCTGTAACTATACACGTCCTAGTGTCAGCAAAACTCTGATTGACGTTGCCAGTTCCTCGGGCTCTTTTATCAACAGCACCCGACATTCCAATGTTTTTACTTCCAGCCAGGTCAACCAGGTTTAGTTTTCCGGTCTCCCATAGTTCTTTCTTCTTCATCTATCGTATTCTCTTTTACAATGAATGGTGACAGAAAACACTGAATGTGACCGGCTGGAGTTTGCATTCATCGCTGTTGCTGAAGTTCGTCGTTTTTCAGCACGCTCCAGAATGGTGTAGACGTTGTCTTTATTATGCACTTGCTTCGAGCAATCCTCGCATAATCACAGAGCACTTTCTCTTGGGGTCCTCAAAAAGTCACAACTTATTTGTGTCATCTAGGGGGAGGGCTCAACAAATCAAACAATACTTCATTATATACAGCTCCAAAAACGAAATTCGGACTGAAAATTCCACTTTTTGGCTACAAAGCTCTTCAAATAGCTGATGCAAAGTTCTGGGTATCATGCCAGCTAAAGGATCCTCTTCCCACGAAACATTGACTCAAACAAACTGCGTTGTCCTTCCATTATATACGTCTTCCCAGTCCCAGTTTGCCCATATGCAAACACAGTATAATTGTAGCCCGCATAGCACTTCCTCGAGAAGTGGGACAACAAACTGCTTTGTATACATCGACTTGCTTGGCATTTGGACCAAATACACCATCAAATGTGTAGTTTTTCGTTCTATCTCGAATCGATATTACTTTAGTATCAGGAAATGTCTCAATTATTGGAATAGGAAAAGCTTTTTTCATCTCTAGAGCGTTCAGCTCCCGACATCTAACGAAAACTTTGATATTTTGGCACTTTCCTTTCGGAATCCTGTTCGCTTTTGAATTATAGAATCCATACTGATGAGATATAGAAGCAACAATTAATCGTTCACAACCGTCTTTTAGTAAATTACGAGGAAGTTCGAATCATATCTATACTAAGTTTTACATTTAATGATTTGAAGATTGAAATGTGTTTTTGTGCATTAGCTATATAGGGCTTGGTTAGTTGGGATATATCGACCTAGATTTCATGACAATTCAAACACATTATCGTTAATGGGAAAATGGACTTCGTTGTATATGTGAATTGTAACGAAATAACATCTGTAACAACACATTTCATATGTAATTGCTTTCGCATTATTAGTAAAATCTATAAAATATTGAAACGAAAAAGAATGTTGGCCTACTTTGTTTGCATGTCTTTTACTTGAGCTAGTAAATTTTATTCTACTCGTATTTTTATCATAGCTTTTAGTCCAATTATCATTGTAGTGTAATTAATTTGGATAATGTTTCTTGCTTCCTATACTGTATACATAAGTTAGTAGTGGATATGTATACTGGACATACCACTTTGCCAATAAAGCTGTTCGAGTACCTACATGACATCACCATCTTAGATGCCTATTCCATTATTTTCGATTCCTATAAAGAAATTGAAATATGACGTATTCAATATTCAACTAAGATCTTGATTGTGGTTGAAGATTAAATGCAATTATTATTTGGTAGAAAACACTGACATTTATTTAGTAAGAAGCACGCCATATAATAATTTCACCAAACAAATGCTGAAATGTATTATTTCAGTTTCATGAAACTGAAACCATACATTTCAGCATTTAACATTTTATTGGTTAGTGGATTTAATTGCTAATCTATTCGGAGAGTGGATGTGTATAGGCAGCCCATGCACAATTACGATAATAACCATGCAAGGTTTTGTTTGGCCGATTTAATTACATATGGCAGGTCGAAATGAATCATTATTATGGATTTATATAAAGTACAGCAGCTTGTCTGCATGCTATTGACAGATATATCGAATTTGCTACTGTATAGCAGTGTAAAAGACGCGTTTTGTGATTACTGACGTCAGTAAATAGTGGGAGGGGAGGAGTTTTATGCGCTTGTCAATCGTCATTGTCCGTCTCTTTTCAAACTATTTATTGACTGGATCAATACGGGATGAGCAATGGAATATGCTATTGCAAGAATCTGAACAAATGCCGAAGAAACGCGACGCCAGAGGGCGCTTGGCGCAGCATCTCTGTGCGATATCTAGTATACAGGGTGGAACAGAAGTCTCTTGCGTTGAATAGCCGTGAAATGGTATGAAATATACATGGAAACTCTGCCCTTCGCTCCATAAGTAACATGGTGCCAGATACAAGTTTTGATTTGGATGAGATCCATTCCCATATTTATATTCTAAATTGGGACATCTATAACGTACGTCTCGCAGATAAAGGTCAATGTCACATTTAACGACACATTTGCATCATGTTCCTCCCATGGAAATTCTGGAGTGTAATGAACATCGTTTCCAAATATTTCACTATTCCAGTTAAGCCATAACGCGACTAGATACTTTTGTTCCACCCTGTATATAGGAATCAACGACAGGGTTATTTTACTGGAAACCAGTAAATGTAAAATAGTGACATATGCAAAACGTTCCAACTATAAATGCAAAAACAAAAAACGGTGACGTTAAGCTGGAATATAAATATGATGTCTTGAGCTCTCTAAAGATAAATTTTTTGACACCATGTGTGATGGTCTAGTCCTTTTTTAAAGAAAAATTTGTTACCGGCACCAATTTTGGATGTATTTTTCAATACATGAGACGAACAGGAGGCCGCGTCCCCTGAATTTGACGTCACGCGTTTCAAATCCCGCAGTCGGTTGCGGTCGGTTGGGGGGATAGCAGCACATTGAGAACCCAATTTTCAGCGACTTTACGTCGTTTTCAGCGCGTTTCACCTGGTTTCACCTAATCTAAGACAAAAAAGGATGAAACCCGCTGAAAAACGACGAAAAGTCGCTGAAAATTGGGTTTTGTGCTGCTATCCCCCCAACCGACCGCAACCAAGCCGCAACCGACTGTGGGATTTGAAATGCGTGACTATAATTCAGGGGCGCGGCCTACTGTTCGTCTCATATATACTTTTTTAGAAGTTAGTTTTGGTGGGATATTTGAAAACAAATTATCATTGTGTTGCCGATATACCCCTCTACAACTGTATATTTTTATTTTTCACATTCTGTAAGTTTCCTTACAGAAGCCCGGGCTTCTATTCAAAATTAGTAGAAAGTAATGGCACTTTCACAAGCGGAGTTTGAGCCAGTTCCCATTATACAAGCATATTGGGAACCGGTTTTTAGTCATTGTCTGGCCAAAATGCTGCGGCTTTAATTCAAAACCGATTTTAATTGGCGACCTGCTTCTGTTAGGAAATTTACGGTAATGCAACTCGTATTTTTCTATATACCAGCATTTTTCCTATTTTCGCATGTATGCTGCAGTGAAGCCGTTTTTAAGGGGCGGCACTATTCAATGTTGTTTGAAGATTACGCGAATTTAAATGTGTGCAGTCCACATTTGTATATTCTGTACACAGTAGTATGTTGTATAGAGACTATATATTCAAGGGGAGAAATGAAAGGATGCATGAATGCAATAATCATTAGGTCTCGTAATGGCGGCGAGTGAGGAGTGATTTATTACGAGATCTGACAGAAAATTATCGGGTTTAACTCTTGTGTGCGGACTACTTGTCCATGAATTATGCAACAGTAGATGCCGAATCACAATCCGAACACCTTGCCTTTTCCCACAGAGTTGCTGCGCCATCCGACGGCAATCATGCGATTGCGCGCCAATATAATGCCAAGACTAGTGGCGCCACCTAGCAACACCTCGCGAATGTTCCTCCCATATGGGGGGGCATTCACAAATTATGTCATATGAAGAAATTCAACTTAAAAAAGCTTACTTATTGATTATTAGTGTGTCAATACTTAAGAGGTGCATATCGCATTTCTTGTAAACCATGAGAAATTTGTGCAACATGACTGCTCCGATTATGACGAAAATGGCATTAGTTGCTGCTTCCATGATTATTGATTAATTTCCTTGCAAGTCACTGAAGTTAGAGATCTTGTAAGTGGTAGAACTCGATGAGCTAGGCTAGTCCAAGGAATCTAAGATAAGAAACTTCCATATTGAAGCAACCTTTCAATTTATATGTACCTGGGAATTTTATAAATGCTATTTTGTATGATCAATGCAGGGAAGCTTTTGTGAGCAAGGAGTCAAATGTCTATTCATGAGTGCAGGAATGAGCTGTTGATGTGAGAGTATTAGCATATATAAAATCTAGAAATTGTGTGGTTTTGGCATTATGGGCGATTGACTAAACCCTCGAGCTGTCTGTCAAGTTTGCTGTCAAGCACAGCCATAAAATCTATGGGGTGCCTGTTGTAAAGGAAAACGACAAAGCGTGGGAAGTATTGAACCAATGGAAGAGGGTTGGTTGGTAACTTTGACTGAAAAGTGGCGCAACTTGACGGACGTGTGAGTGCCGCATATGCCATGTCACATGACTATGAATAATGAAATGACCCTTTGGGCCGTATAACACTAACTGTACAGTGGAGTAGAATAAAGAAGTAGCCAAAAATCCGATATGGGTATTTTGTGCGAACCAGTTGGTGCAAAACTGTAGGGTCTGCCATTATCTTAAGATCTGTTGGCGTAAATCTTGTAAGAAAGGAAGAAGACTAATCAAATATTTATCGTTGCCGACAATGATTTCTGTGAGATTTCAGCTGAGGTCCTTGAAACTCTTAGGATCGAGTCGGTTGCAGGTGCACACTTTCCCTCAATTGGGCGGACAAAATGCCAAAATGTACCTTGTGCAGTTCACTGAAATGGCCTATGAATCATCTATCAAGCGTACCTATATCTATATATATTTATCAGGATTTTTTTGCTTTTATAAAGAGACTGAATTGTGCAGATGTGTTGCACATGCATGACTACGTTTTATATAGACTACGTTGTTCACTCCTTTTTGTTTGCGCCTATAAATAAGGGTTATGTGTGTCCTATAATTTATTCAAACTCTATAGCCTATGCACTGGAAATATCCATATGCTCATATATTAAGTTCTACCCATTACATTCAAAAGTACTGCAGGAAATATAATTTAAATATTTTATAAAATAAAATAAAAAATCCTATTTTGCAAAGAATCTGAATATTACTTTTCTATACGCGGTAACTACATCATAATTAAGTGTTTGCTTTAAATAATTTGCAAGAGCCAAACTTATTATTTGGGTGTTCATGATATCAAATATTAAAGTACCCAACAAGTGTGAGTATATTGCAGCAAAATGAGCTATTTTATTCTAAGCATATATGATGTGCCAGACTTGTTTTGTGATGATACAGTACTTGCTGCATGTGCTTTTCATATATACCAAACACTTATAACGAGTAATTTGCTGATACAGAGCACAAAAAACAAGGAAAGTGAAATGCGATGAATTTTGAACATTTGTGCAAATTGCATGCAAATTCAATCTCGCTTTCGTTTATAATGACGTCATCAGCGGTTTGTCAGTAAAATATCATGTTTTTCCTCGAGTAGAAGATTATATTAAAAGACTAGCACACACACACACACTGTAGTTGAGCAATCTTGATGCAAAAAGTGCAAATGAGGGTTCTGGGAGATGCGCATTTGTTTTTGATGCTAATTGAATGAAGCCACAGAAGCTCATTGCATGCAACAAGAAGCAAAGAAAGCAGTTATCTGAAGGCCTAAATCACCATTAGCGTGTACCTCAGTGCACATTCAGGCTACGGTATGTACCATATGCTCTTTCGTCGGCCATTTACATATAGCTCGAGCGATTTGCTTTAATTAGGTTCAAATATCGATCAATAACATTGTGACGCAATCCAAATACAGCGCAATTTCCTCATCTTTCACATGATGCTCGTAAATGACAGTAAGTTATAATTGTAATGCCTTCCCTCCCTATTACAACATTTGCTTCTGGCCATATAGATCACAAAATTAAGTCAAGAAAGTCAAGCATTCTGTACAAAAGTATAATGTTTGGAATATATTTTTTTACTACGCGGTAAAACTTTGTGGGCACCCTGCATTTCAGAAGCAAGTCTTTTTAGCAGCCTTGTTGGCAAAATTTGACTTCAGTGTCATATGCAAGGGACAGAGAAGCAACCCAATGTGTGCTTTCCTGCATAGCAGGTGGATGTGGTGTATTACTATGTGCGCAATAGCGAACCAGCTTTAAATGCATGGTGCAGCGTTAAATGCACTGTACATAATCATACACACTATAGTGTGTATGTCAAAGATAGCCGTCAGTGACGTCACATTAAGTTGGGACGACATTTTGACACTTGCTACATAAGTTATGAACGAATTGATGGGTATAAGGGTGAAATAAAACTGGATATAAGGAATACATTTTTGGCAATGGGATTTATACATTGACCGCTTGAAGCCTTGTCCATTTTGTTTTCCAGCTTTCTTGTGCATCCGACGGACATCAAACGTCAATTTGAAAGCTCTTTGGGTACACTTTAAGGGATTTATAAGCGAAACGCTCAATGACAAGGAAAAGTTACATGTCCATCAGCTGACAACTGTCTCATTAATTTTAATTCAGCAGTATAACCATTTCTTTTCAGGCAACTCAATCCATAAATTTGTCTCCTTATAGTTTCGTACGTGTTGAATCGTGTCACCGTTAATCGATTTAACACAAAACTTCTAAGTTAGATTTTCATGGTTTACAATTTTTCATTCTGAATATATTTTTATCTAACGTGTAGTGTAGAGTAGAAAACAATTCCACAACTCATAAATTGTTGGTCTTATTTAATGGACCAACGTGTTTCAACACATGCGTGTCATCATCAGGGTTAAAAATGGAAACCATCTTCATATTCGATCATCCATGCAATGTGCATTGTATGCTGGCTGTTGATCACATTGATGCTGTATCCATCCAGCATCTATGCAACTGGCATGTATATTAACTGTCATTTCCACTGATGCTGCATCCATACAGTCATGTCTACGGTAGTGGGCACCAGAGTTGAGGGTCGACGAGTCACGGTTAGATGCAGATGTACTCTCTAAACAGGGTACCACCTGGCTGAAGGAACCTGCAGCAATTATGTGGTACCCTAAACTAAGTGAAACCTGTCTATGGTGGAAACCTGTCTATCAAGGAAAATTTCACTATTTTTTGGTGGAAAATTTGTCCGGTCCCTTAAATAATGGACAATCAAGCAAGGCAAACAAATTCAAACTCTGTTTAGCCATCAAATAAGTGGACCTGCATGCACATGGGTAAATGTTTTTATGAATTTATTTATTTCATTTATAACTATAATCAGTTGACAGAATATGTATTTTTGCGTATTTCGGGATATGGTTATCCTGACGTAAATGATTGCAGAAATGTGAAATTTTGGGTGTTACAAGTGCTCTATAAATATGGTGTTAAATGATTGTCGTATTTGGACCTTCGAAATCGAAAGTTTTGAACTATTTTTAAAATTGTTACTGTAATTTTAAAGTGTTAATTGGCCCTACGAATAATTACTGCAACTGCTAAAGTCTCATCATTTTGCTGCCAGTGTGTATACGCTGGTTTATTACCAGTTTGATCTCGTTTGAACTGTCAAACTTTTGTCATGAGATGCACCACTATTACTGACAATGCTAATTAAACCAATACTGGCGGCACCATTTACAGATCTTAAAAACTCGTTATTTTTCCGCGGGCCACAAAAACCCGTCATATGTAAGATAATATTTTTAAAAATAATTTGATATGCATGTCAAGCGAATTAACATTTTGCATTATGGCAGCATGGAATTTGTAGATAAAAACGGCTAATACTTTCCGGATAGCCTACATATATGTATACTAACTTTAGTTCCATTGATGCGTGCACTGGGAATCTAATCCAAAGTGGAAGATCTGTGAATGCTGATATACCAGGTGAAACTAAAAGTCTGGAAACATTGCTGATTCAACCACTGCATTACCATTACGATACCTATCACAGTTCAAAATATATCAGCGATGTTTCCAGACTGTATATGTTCACCTGGTACATGTAAGAAAAATTTGGTTTTTGTAGCGTTGGGCGAAAAGAGGTGGCAACTATAAAGCGTGGACATTTGGTATTGAACTATCTATGAAAATGTTCAGAAATGGTAAAAGTATTCTAGACCAGTTATTAATTAACCGATTTTGAACATGTTCATATGCCACAAATTATATAAACAGTTTTTGACAATTAATATTGTTAAGAAGCCCATTGGATATTGAAGAAAAAAAATATTTTTGTAAAGTAGCAAAATAGACTTGTATATTGTGCCAATCACCAGGGCCGAGTTATTCCAACTTTATAGAATTATACAGATAAGGAAAATCATGTTCATATTTGCGTGCTGGTGATTGCACAAATAGATAGTAGTTCATGCAGGCATATTAACAAAAATATGCAAGATGCAGCTCAATGCATATTTGATAAACTGGTGATGTGACCTCGTCTCGTACATTGCCACCTCAATTGCAATTGATTGACTGGCAGCAATATGCTCTATAGAATACACGTATATGCCTTTGCTTATGCCGCCCACTAAGCTCCATTGATATTTACATGATGCGAACACACAATTGGCGTCATTAAAATGTGACACAATGAATGTGCACTGAAAGCGAGGCGTTTCATCCTGTCAATATAATACAAAGAAGCTTTGGAGTAATTTGTCTAGTCTACCTTGTAATCGTACATAAAGCGTCGTACTTCCTTCAAAAGTTTCCTACCGATAAATTAAAAAAATAGTTCTTTTAACTTCATCCAACTATTGTATAGTTATTTTTTTGTATACAGTCGGTTCACAAAGTATAGAATAATGCTCATTTGGGATGGCATGTTCAGTTGTATCATCACTTCACAGTGAAACGTGGGCCCTG
>JAQFZQ010003410.1:0-10837 GCA_034696005.1 Glomeris marginata | reverse complement strand
AAAGTTCAATGTTATATAACTTTTCAAGACGAACAACATATCTTTTTCCCATTTTAGAGTGGACTGTCCCTTTAAAGGTGAACTGACAAGGTTTTGCAATATAACCTAAAAAAAACTAGCATTTGAATGCCGCTAATTTAGGAACATTGTCTGATAATTTGACACCATTTGAAGCATTATTGCCACAGATATGAATTATTTAGTTTCATATCTGTGGAGTGTACTGAGTAGCAAGTACACTGGAGTTGAAAGAAATCTGATGCTAACGGGTTGTAGTTGTATATACTATTCAAGCGTCTTAACCCGGGGGCCCTCCATCACCTATCACTGCTAGCACACAAGTGTGTTAACCCGCAGTCCGGGGACCCATACGTGGGTTACAACGCAAGCATTTTTAATGCACGATTTTATCAGGGCCCACAGCGAATCCCTAGGTAGACATTCTAGTTAATTAGCAGATGGGTGAAACCGGAATAGCCAGAGAAAATCCATCACAAACTGGCAGGATAACTAAAGCTCCTTTTGCACATGCATGACCCAGGATCGAACCCAGGACCACAGAGGTGCAAGGCGAGTGCTATAACCACTGCGCCACCAGATCTCCAAGCACACTGGAGTTTAAACTGCAATTTCCGATGTCATCGATGAAGTCTAACAGTTTAATAAATTGCCAAGAGGTGGCGTGTAAATCCATATGAACTTAATCGATAATTACCACAGGTGTTTCAGCTTCATTGTCCGGTTTCACTTTCATTTTTTAAAATGAAAAGTTCAATAGTTACTTAAAAAATCCGAAATGTACATGGTAGTGACAGGTCTTAGCTGTATTCAATAAAAAAATTGAGTGTCTCCATAGATTTCTCTAATTTTGGCAACAATTTTACTGCTTTTAATGAACTTGTCTGTGGAAAAAAATGGCATTCCAATTTCATTGTCCAACTTCTGTGTTATTATAGGTATTGTTTTATACTATAGCCTTTTTCTTATAAATAACAGCTGTTTACTGCCAATATAAAAAATATAATAGAAATGAGATTGATAAAACATCTAATTTAGGTTGCAAATATTATTCAAATGCAGCAACATACATTCAGCCTAGCCATAAATTTGAAATCCAGCCAATAAGTAATTTAATTTCAAAACCACAGAATAATTCAGGAAATTTTTAGCAGTTTTCATATACACGACCAATCGATAAAATGTCACAAGTTGCTGAAAAGAAGAGAAGGAATGTCTCGTCAATATGCTCCGCATGAGCAAGCAAGCAATGCAAATGCACATAAATCACTGTTACTTTACAGAGCTATACTCTGATGGTAATGGCCATAAATGTGCCCCTATATAGGTCTATAGATCCCTCGATCGTCGTCACCTTCTTCCCACAAAATCTTAAATTTCATCCGCAGGTGGGCTTCTTCGTCATTCATCAGACGGCACACACTGCTATTACACGCTTATTTACATGACTGGAATAAAAATCAGAAGACATTCCTGCAGCGAACTCATAAGTATGGATGCATATATTATGAAGGCATTCAAGCGTTAACATGCCAGAATAAATAAACTAACTAATAAATACATTCCTTTGCGCGTATACTACATAACTGTACATATCTTTTGCAAAATATATTCACTTTTTATAATCGAAAAAATAACCACACAAGCTGCCCCCTGGTGGCCAAACGCGGCTAGCATAATCGCCCTGGTAGCGTGCGCACATTTTTAATAGTTTTCAGGAAAACTAAAAAAGGAATACTGGAAACCATTGAACGATGAGTTGCAGGACACTGTCTTACGTTTTACTAATAAATTTGAGAATTGTAGTTAAATTGTACTATTTTTGCAAATTTCCCAAACAGCATGAATTGTTTTTAATGATTGGGAAATCTGCAAAAAATAGTACAATTTAACTACAACGCTCAAATTTATTAGTAAATTGTAAGACTGTATTCTGCAACTCATAATTCAACGATTTCCAATATTCCTTTTTTAGTTTTCCTGAAAACTATTAATATGTGCACATGCTAAGGGCACTTCTGCTAGCCGCGTTTGGCCACCAGGGAGCCAAATTGTTTGATGCTCCACCTTAAATATAGTATCTGTTTACTGAATAACCGACTACTTGGGACAAATAAAAGCATGCTACTGTGTTTCAGGTTTAATTTCCACAAATATTGTAGTATATTCTTTGCCACAAACGCGTCAAATTTTGATGGAGGGGTCTGGAGAGTCTACACAGATATGTCATACAGACCATTACTGGGGCACTTTAGGCAACCGCAAAATGATACGTTTGCTTGGAAACATCTATATAGTGTACACTCATTGCATGCCGTAATATATCTGTCATGACGCAAAATACAATTTGGTGTCATGCATGAAAGCGACAACTCCCAAAACGCGGCTTCAACATCTGACAGATTGCTGGTATACGCAGTAGCTCTAAAAAAATCTGATATCTAAAATACAGTTTTCATATCAATTGCTTCCATGTGCAGAGAAAGGGGAAATTCTAAAACCTACTTGCCAACCATGACCATTGGGATTCATTTCCAGAGCATAAAAACCTCATCCAATAACTCCCTAATATATTTCTGTTTTTCCCCGTTTTCATGCAAATTGCAATTTAATTGAAAAGCCATTTACAAAGAGGGAAAATAGTTTTGCCTGTCACATATCCCAGTTGTCACAAGGATAATACACACTTTCGCCCACTCAGAAATGCACTTCAGGCTGGAATATTTAATGATATTCCCATCATATCAACTCTGTGCTAATTAATCCTTCATTAATGTTCATTAAATATTTCGAGGAACTTTTAACATACTTTTCATAAAAGATTGCAACTTATTTCTCCATATCCAATTAAGGACATTAAAAGTTAGAAGTTTATGCACAAGTAGGAGATTAAAATATTAAATAAGATTCGGGCCATATCTTAATCGTTCCTCGGGTTACACCAATTGAAAAAAGGGGACAAACTAATCATTGACACATTTTTGTTGTTAGTTGTAAACATAAAAGTAAATTATTTGGTTGCAAAATCATAATATTCATTTGAAATATTTCACAGACCGAAAATTGCAGTCTAAATTTAAGAATACAGCGTGTCTCCCTGCAAGTCCAGCATCATAGGGATTAGTGCGCATTTGGTGGACGTCAGAGAAGATTACTGGGCTGCAGCACCTGGTAGAAAGGATCTGTCCCTACCGTCGTCACATATTGATCCTTACGGTATACAGTCATGTGGAACAAGTATAATTGGAGTAACAGGCATCGACTGGACAGTTGTGTCGTAAACAATGGGGGTCAGTTTAGATGCATTCTTTAATTTCATATGATGCTGGACTTATGGGACACCCTGCATTGAGAAACCATTGAATTCTGGAAAATGTTAGTGTTATAGCTTATCAAACAATTACTAAAATATTCAAAATTAATTCATGCATAAATGGATATTGAAACATCAATTTATTAAACAAATAGCGATATGGTAAAAATTCAATGACCAAATGCTATAACTTGCCTTGGCAAAAATTTCCAGATCCTGAAGTTACGGGAAAGCACGCAAATATACAGGGTGAACCAGAATTTCCTGTTGCGGCAAATAATTAAAAAATGGTAGCATATCTACACAGTATGTACCATATACGAAATCAATCATAACAGGTGCGCTAACCACGTAGGCATGCCAGGAATGACATTATGTAAGTGAGATTTCGACTAATAAACTGATTCTCTACAACTTTCCAATGTAAACTGGGGTTCTAAAATGCACGGTTGCAGATAGAAATCCAATGTCCTTGAAAATTATACTCAAGGTTATTCCTGGCATGCCCACACGGTCGGCCCTACTGCAGTGATTGTTTTCGTATATGGCCATACAGCATACCATACATATCCTAACAGAAGCCGGTCTCCAATTGAAGCCTGGTTTCAAATTGAATCCGCGTCATTTTGGCCAGAAAATGATTATAAAAACTGGTTGGCTCAAACTCCGCTTGAGAAAGTGCCATTATATTCTACTAATTTTGAATAGAGGATTGGTTCCATATATGAAGAATTTTGTTTTCATGCATATTTCACCCTAACGTTTTATTCCGTATAGTAAACACAATGTTATTGAAAACCAATACTGCGAATTTTTCATGTGTTCTCCAAATTTATTACAATGCCCAAATGTGCAAATCTATATTAAATCACCTATCTGTCTTCAAATTTGACAACAATCAAGAGTGGAATTTTAATGGATCAAATTCTTTGCAGAAAATGGTTTCAAAATGGCAGCTTGACGGGGTATATGTGGGATATTTTCGCATATAGAAACGATGATTCACGCAGATCCGAATAAGGATTTAAATATATGATTAAAATTGCCCACATGGCGACAGAAAGTTGCTCGCTCCAGTGATCATGCACCACAAAGGACACGGTTTCTCTCAGTATTTAGCTATTCTGTGTATCTGCATAACTTTGGCAATTATTTGCGTCAAGTGTGAATGACGTGCGCATGCGTATGAGCTTCATATCCAGAAAGCGTACAAATATATAGGGTACATAGTGTACAGAAAGGGAGGGGAGACGTGAGCAGATTGCAATTGGGGAGAGATGAAGGGATTACTTGCCGTCCAAATGCCTGACGACTTGGAACAGATCAAAATTGGAAAGGGGCGTTACCTGGGAGACATTGCACGTGGACAACCTGCGTAAACCCAATTCAAAATGTCCAATTTGCATATCGATCACGCCATTAAAATGTGCAGTCATTTTAGTCTCAAAGTCGTAAAACCGTGAAAGAATTCATGTAACTCTGACAGGATTTGGATAGATGAAATAGAGACGCATGTTGATTATCGAAGAACTTTGCAAAAGTTTACACCGAGTAAACACTTATATATAATAGATTACAAAATGTACAAGAAAAGAAATCACATTTTAAAAATTGATACGAAGTCGAAGCATGTCTTAAAAATTAATAAACCATCAATACGAATTTTAAAAATTAATATCTACAATGTATTCAGCTTTTGAAGTTGATGCAAAACTGAAAGAGGTCAAAAGTTATGAAGGTTTGACTTTTGACGAATCGAATATTTCTCGATTAATTTCCCTGCTGGCTCAGAGCAGAAGGTCAAACTGAACTAATGAGGAACTGACCTGGTCTTATATAGAGGTTACTGAATTGCGACAGGACAATCCATAAATGATGCTATACTCCCAATAAATGGGGATGACTACTCCCATTTTGAAGAACGACAAAACAATTTGAATTACGAGGAACAAATTCATATAGATGACAATAAACACTAATCGTATATACCTATGAATTAATTGTTGCGGCACTATACAGGGGTTGGACAATGAAATTGGAACACCAGTTTTTTTCACATGCAAGTCTATGAAAAACAGTATATAGTAAAATTGTTGCCAAAATTAGAGTACGGAGACACTCAATTTTTTTTTTACTGAATACAGCTAAGATATGTCACTACCATGTGTACATTTCGGATTTTAAATAACGATTGAACTTATCATTTTCCAAGAGGTGGCAGGTACATCAGCCTGAACGTATACATCGATAATCACCACAGATGTTTCAGTTTCATTGTGCAGTTTAAGTTTCATTTTAAAAAATGAAAAGTTCAATAGTTATTTAAAATCCGAAATGCACACATTGTAGAGACGTATCTTAGCTGTATTCAATAAAAAAATTGAGTGTGTCCATATATTTCTGTAATTTTGGCAACAATTTTACCATACCCTGTTTTCCATTGAAATGCATGTGAAAAAGACTGGTGTTCCAATTCCATTGTCCAACCCCTGTCTGCGACGTTTGCCGCAGAAATTTCCTGTTAATTCCCGTTTTGCGATAAAATCATGATTCCACCGTTTTTGGCATTCAAATTCAGTGCTCTCCATGCCACTAATTCACATTTTTGTACTATCTCAAATAATTCAAACGTTAGAACACGGATGACCTTGAAGCAAAGGTCGTACAGCAAATTGGAACACACCATTGTGCCTGCAACCCATTATTTCCTATTTGTCCTCCTATTCAAATTTTGGTTACCTACAATGGTTTGGAAGTGATTGCTTGCATTTAGACTTTCCGTCCACCCTGTATAATAAATACAAGTTTTGTGAGCATAATTGTGAAGCCCATCCACTGGTTTGGTTCCTCTGCTTAGTTCTCCGTGGATTGCAGTGATGCATGCCACGTGCAATACTGGAAAATTGCTGTAAAGTCGTACGTGCATCGAATCTTTTCGAAACTTCTACCATCTCTGAATCTCACCAAGGAGTTATAATAACCTTTGGTTAAGGAGGGAACACCTCCGTGTTGGAACACTTTCAAATGCTCACCCAGTGGTGTTTAGCAAGGGGCGTGATTTTTCGAAAATGTTTCGTCTCATTCCGTTCGTTATTTTATAGCGGCCATTGCTGATCGATCAGAAATGAATGGCCTCCAATATAGAATTCTAATATGTTACAACGAACATCTAGCTCTGCAGGCTTTGATTTGCCCTCCTGTTCTACTCTAACTCCTTGATCTCACCAATGAGCTATAAAGGGGGGTAGAGGAGTGGCAGACAATGGCGTTGCCTGCAGCAACGTTCGAACCCGAGCTTCCGCCATCTTTGCTCTGCGCTTTCAACGACGTGTTTTCAGCGTATAAGCGTATTCTCGGACGTAAAATGCAGTTATACGGCTAATATTGTGCCTACATGAATTGTAGGAGTGATGGCAGTCATCTACCAAAGGTAATAAAGATGAAAAATAGTTTTTACGAAATTCATACGTGCGTCTGAGCAAAAATGGCGGCTGCTAAACGGGAATGGAAAAAGGGGAGAGGCTACGGCGCTTGGGTTCGGCGATTTCGTCTTGTCTGCCACTCCTCTACCCCCCTTTATAGCTCATTGATTTAATCAAGGAGTTGTATATTTAATCATGGCCGCTATACCCTAATCTCTGGAAAGTTGTGGAACTTGTCTCACCCTATGTGTTTTATTGGCTTGGACTGACCACCTATCTCAAACGGTCGCAAAGTTATAAATCGGTTGAACGTAAAGCGCATCTATGACTTCTTATATGTCCGCAAAAACAGACCTTCAACATTTTGATTTTTAGAAAGTTATTTGATGTGGCCCTTATTTATTATCCACCCGGTATAATCCAAAGAATAAACATATAGCCAAGGGTGGGGTCCCTATGGCAAATGTTCGAATGACTTAGCGATATTGAGAACCTCATAATCTCTTCAATAAAGTGGTTGATGATTACTCATATCTTGTTTGCTTTTTTGCCAAAGTGTTAATTGTAATTGTGACCATTTTCCACAACATCATATTTTCTCTGTTTGAATGTAAATTGGCAATAATTTTGTAAACCTTCAAAGCTTGGAAACTTTTTCAATGTGAAACTCTCAAAGCACAATATTTGTACTATACTGATCACTTTATTTTTTAGCTTGTGTTTATTAACACTTAACGGAATATTGAAAATGAAAGTATTAGGTATGCCAAATTATGCAATGGTTTCAAAGACAAAAGAGCTGCAACCCTAAAGAGTCATTCCATGTCAAAACGCCCAAAATTCAGAGAATTTCCCAGGTCATGTCTTGGATTTCGTTAATTTTTTGGTGAGCATAGCTAGAGATGTAAAGGGAACGCTTTCATATTTCTTAAACCATAGCTCCAAGAAAGTTGGATGCATGTATACCTAGTGTACTTGTCCCATATTTTAAGAAACTGCTATCAAAAATACGGTAGGACGCTTGTCTACTTTTCTGCATCTCCAAAAACACACCCCTCTGAGCCAGCGGACGCAACCTCAGGTGCAACTTTCAGTGGCAATATCTCTGTAATTATTTGTTTTAGGGATACACAACTTTTTACTTGAAATCCAATGGTACCATTGAACACATTTTGTATAAAGGACCTCTTCATAGATGCTATATTCGAATTGCAGTTCACTCTCGAAAGCAAGCCATGAATTCAATGCACTAGAAATAACATTTTTCGGGTTAAGTTTTGACAATGTATGCAGTAATTTATTTGGACCAAGTTTTGGGAAAGGTGATATATTAAGCATGATGTAATAAGAATGAACAAAATATTTTACCTTCTCCTCCCACTAGAGCCGCATAATGAATTAGCAAGACCGCAATGATGACTTTGTGTATCATGGTTGTTTTCTGATTCTGCTCAATATGAAATTTAGCTTCCAATGGTTACAATGCTGCTTTGTGTAAGGATGTGTGGGATGATGACCATATCTGCTGATAAGTTTGTTTTAGGTTTCCTCCCAACATGGGAAAGGCATCTTGTAGATTTTTTTAAACGTTATCTTAGTACGACATGAAATCATTTTGCCGCAAGCTTGATCCGTGATTGCATACTTTGCCAAATCACCTGATCTAAATCTGTTTTTAATAAATATTGCTGAAAATTCGACTGTGGAATGGATATTATTGATTATTCTAAAACTAATGACGGGGTAATTTGTCAAAAAGTTACAATGCAATTACATAACCCTTTATCACAGAAGCGATGGTTAAAATACTGCCAGTATTTATTGAGTGGTTCGTCAACACATTGCAACATGAACTTATTTCTTACAACATGGGTGTAATCTTAGTTCCTGCAGTTTTGCCATTGTTATCCAAACATGCAATGTCAATCGCAATCTCGTTTCTGGAAACAACTTGATTGTAGTAATTCTTTGCTGTGCACCGGTATACACCCACATATGCTGTGAAGGTAATATGTTGGCCCTCCTAGAAGAACAAAATTGAATTTGTGATAGTATAAATTTAATTAACTAAGGTAAAACGAAGAATGTGCCTACTTACCTCAAAGTAATGCCATGTTGGATTGCCATAGTCTCGTCTTTCCCAGGTATAGTTATTGTCCTGGCCGCCAGTGACTTGGCAGTGGAAAGTAATTCTGTCATACTCGTCCACTCTCAGAAATGTGTATGTGGAATCCTCTATACGTGCTTCTACATATTGTATGTAGGGATGATAAGGTGTGGTAGTAAGTGGTCTAGTTGTGGTCCATGGGTAATATGTCGTGGTAGGGTCTACTGGTGGTGGTGTCCCAAGGGTAACCTGTGGTGGAGGGAGGTCTACTGGAGGTGGTGTACCATGGGTAACTCGTGGTCGAGGGTGGTCTACTGGTGGTGGTGTCCCAAGGGTAACTTGTTGTGGAGGGTGGCCTACTGGTGGTGGTGTCCCAAGGGTAACTTGTTGTGGAGGGTGGCCTACTGGTGGTGGTGTCCGAAGGGTAACTTGTGGTGGTGGTGTCCCAAGGGTAACTTGTGGTCGAGGGTGGTCTACTGGTGGTGGTGTCCGAAGGGTAACTTGTGGTGGTGGTGTCCCAAGGGTAACTTGTGGTCGAGGGTGGTCTACTGGTGGTGGTGTCCGCAGGGTAACTTGTGGTGGTGGTGTCCCAAGGGTAACTTGTGGTCGAGGGTGGTCTGGTTGTGGTTGCTTCTGCTTTTTCTATAGTAGGATTGAACCTGGCGTGATTATTTCCCAGTTCTCAGTTGTAATTTATGACAGAAGAATATTTTTAACATTTGAGAGTTAAATCTTATGTAAATGTTGATGGGATAATTTTCTAAATATTCTTCTGTAGCACATGGCAAAACTGAATGCACTGAAAACTATTGGAGAGAGTTGTAGAACTAGTGAGTTGCTGTGTTAGTAGGGTGAATATCGTGCGGATTGTGTTAAAATTACGTGCTTGTTTATTTTTCACGGTTATTTTAATGAAATGTTACAAATATAGAAAAACAATAATTATAATAATTAAGTAAAATTTATTACCTGCTAGAACTGCATAATGAAGTAACAATGCTGTAATGATGATTTTGCGCATCGTGGTAGCGTACTGTTCTGATTCTGCACAATATGAATAATACTTACCAAAATAGACACTGCTCTCAAACAGTGATCAAACGCTGTTCATAACTGCGATGCAAATGATGGAATAGTTTTATAGCGACAGTGTAACCTTCTTGGCTGCATGCAGTTATTCATAGGTGTTGTCTAATGAAAAGACTTTTGAAGGGAATCTACAATACAATTTTGTTCACGCGGCTGCTCTGTTTGTTGACTGAATCGACACAGGTTTTCGCCAAAAGGTACAAAACAGTTGTCGGCATTTCGTAGATGTCAGTTTTTGAATGATGTACATGTTTTCAAATTTGCTTTGCAGTTATCTGAGTTAAATTTGCTAACTATGTGCTCTTTCAAGGTGACCACTTTCCGGGTATCCTTATTTTTGTTACAGAGTACATGCCTTAACCTATTTTCCATTTAATTGCCAAATTTATTTAATCACCTATGTTAATGTGGTACGAGTTTTTCTACACAACCTTTTAAAAATGTCCGTCCAACTGCAGATAATTAATCATTTTCGAGCCCTATTTTGGACCTGTTCATCTGCTGCTTGACAATGTCCTTTTTCATGGGACCGAACACATGAAAGCCATAACCCACATGAAAAGACAGCATAAGATCTTATAGGATTTTTGAAACCCATATTATCTTACGGGATGTTTGAAACCCATAGGATCTTATAAGATTGTATAGGAAAATAATTGTATTTCATGTAAGACAGGATTCCCGTACAGAATCTCTTTGTATATGTGTTTAAAACTCAAATTGACATAGTCTTTAATGATCAGGTTGCCTGTTAAATACCAAAACATAAAGTTGGATCCTTGGACCCTCTTGTCCGTCCCCCCTTTTTTTTTTTTTTCTGCTCCTGCTGACCAATGGGCATTTTGACCTCCCTTCCACCCACGCTGTAAAGCCCAGAATACCCCCACC
>JAQFZQ010003409.1:0-10839 GCA_034696005.1 Glomeris marginata | reverse complement strand
CCCCCCCCTCCTGGCTCAATCTTTCGTTGAAACCACAGTAGACAGGGCTTAAAGGTAAACTGACACGGTTTTGGAACCTACCCCGAAAAGTTCCTTATATATTGATTTATTGCCAAAAAAGCAATTGACGCTAACGAAGATGTTGAAAATTTTGTTAAATAACGTAGTTAGAGATGTGACGCCATGGTAATGTCCAGCGGTGATATGACGCCAGAAAATGACACTGATCGCCGTCTATATTGCAATCGACAGATATTGTGCTTCAACCAATTGCGGCGTTCATGAATGATGACGTAGATGGTGGGTGACCTGCGGCCCTAAATGTGTTGTTTTTCTCATCGTCATAGCAATTGAACGGTACGGTAAAAAATTTGGAATTTGGAACGAAGGTTCAGAATTCGTGTCTAAACAGTTTGTTTGCAAAACAATCAACAAAATCGGTGAGGTCGAATATTACCATGTTCACTTTACCTTTAAACCATAATAATTAGAAATATATAAAAATAAACTCTGCATCATAAAATTGAGGGCAATCGAATTCAATAAAGGTTTTGCTGTACGTTTAATAGTAATTTGCCATTAAATTTCTAAACTCTTGTAATTTACAAAAGTGTTTTACAACGTAGCTACCTTTTTGTGGCAACTAAAAAGTGATGAAAACACTTTTTAAAAATAAATACTACGCGCATTTCAAAAAGTTAGCTGCAAACATTTCGGTTATCCTTATTTTATTTACAAAGTACACACACATTACGTATTTTCCATGTAATTATTGCCAATTTACATAGGTAAATATACATAAATGAAATTTAAAAAGTCTTCTGATTTGTATTATATTTTCACAGTGTTTTTGTTTTTTGTATATTTTGTTTAATTTGATAGAAATAAATTATGTTTTCGTTGGTCCTAGCTTCGACTTTCGACTCGCCCGAGCTCTCCATAAGTCTCACTAACTTTAAGAGGGAGCTGTAAGCAATGAGCTATAAAGGGGGGTGGAGGAGTGGCAGACAAGACGAAATCACCGAACCCAAGCGCCGTAGCCTCTCCCCTTTTGACATTCCCGGTTAGCAGCCGCCATCTTTGCTCAGACGCACGTATGAATTTCGTAAAAAACTATTTTTAATCTTTATTACATTTGGTAGATGACTGCCATCACTCCTACAATTCATGTAGGCACAATATTAGTCGTAAAACTGCATTTTACGTCCGAAAATCCGCTTATACGCTGAAAACACGTCGTTGAAAGCGCAGAGCAAAGATGGCGGCAGCTCGAGTTCGAACGTTGCTGCAGGCAACGGCTTGTCTGCCACTCCTCTACCCCCTTGTATAGCTCATTGCTGTAAGCGGTGCACGGAACATTGCATGCCATTGTTTGCCCCAAGCATACACCCTTTTTGACTATTTTCGGCCCAAAAAGCCATTCCCCTAGATGATGGTTCCATAATATGAAAAAACATTCTATGTCGTCTTTGATGTTTGTGTGGAACCTTCCACGGGTTCTAAGAATAACTCTGGGGACATGGATGGTTTGAGAACATGTAAACATTAGACTGTTTAATGGAGCTGAAGGCTCAGCGGTCAGCTCCGACCCCAATCCCACCACGTCCCTCACACGTGGTCGACCAAGCCGAGACTAACACAATGGTGACTGACCACTAGTACATATGGTCCAACTAATTCCAGTTAACGATAGGCAAAAGGGGTAGCGTGGGTGATGCGAGGTTCGAAGCGTGAGTTAATACAGTCAAACCTCTCAAGTAAGAAGCTCTCTACAAACAGACGAAGTGTAAAGTTCTGCTTCCACATATACATATTAAAACCTAAATCTCTTTATTCAAGGATGTCCAAAATGAAAGGGTTGTCGGACTATAATGAATTCGGTTGTAACACTTCAACATCACAGTTGGGATAACATTTAATGAAGCACCCATACTTGTCAAGGACAGGAGAGCCGCAAAAGCAATTGACTGTAATATCTTTACATGAACGACCTATAATGAAATCATAAAATAATTACATATCTGATATATACATATCTAATTAAATGGGTAAATATAATGCGTACAGCAAATGCCACTGCAACACGGATCTTCACTGCTACAGGAATATGATTGATAACAACGGTATCCTTCTTTGCATGTTGTAGCCTACGAGAATGTCACGATCAATATGCATTTCAAGATTTTCTTGCATATTTCCTTCAGCATAAAAAAGTTACAAATTTGCCAGTATTGATCTTATCCTTTGATTTCGTAAGATTTGTTTATAAAGAGTGTATGAAAAGTATGTATCTCTCGTTAATAGGTTTTTACACATGACACGAATTAAAAAATACAGCAGACAAATGGAAAGCCATATGTGCCCTTTAAAATGGTTCCATTTTATTGTCAAAACTGAACCTTGTTTCAAGGTCATCCGTGTTCCAATTTTTCAACCCTGCAAGATAGATTCCTATTTTGAAATAGGCGTTTGATGAGAGCATCCGTTTTAGTAGATACCTAAAAGTTATTTTCAGTGTTCAGGAAGTTTGGTGCATTTATAAACCATTAAAATGCACCAAACTATCTGAAAATAATTTTTATCAAATAAATCGGATTAGCTATTGAAGTGCCTAATTCTAAATAGTGCAGTATCTCGCACCGTTGAAAAGTTAAAACACGGAGGACCTTGAAACAAGGGTCAAGCTTTGACAATTTTGGCACCATTTGAAAGGGCACAAATCACTTCCTATATTTGTCTTCAGTATTAAGTTTTGTTACATATCGTGCGTAAAAAGCTGTTATGAAAAGATAGACTTTATATCCACCCTGCATATTATAATTACGTATGTACAAAATTTAATATTTTAATCGATAATTGTGTTTTGCAAGACATCATGGTGAAGAAAACTAAATAAAGGATTAAAGTCATAAACAATAATTTTATTTGAAGCAACTCATTAAATGTCACTATGTGAATAAACTATCCTACAGATTTTATTCCGCAGTCTTCAGTCAGTGTTTGTTATTGATAAATTTTATTCTTACAATATAACTAAATTTGTAAACTGTCAATGTAAAATTTTCAATCTTATACCAGCACTCCTTTTTATACTTACCGTGCACGTAATATTTGGAGCGCAGTCCTGGTCTACAATCGGAGCTTCTATAGATGGTAGCACACATTATATTTTATCAAAATTGCACATGCATGCAAAAATAAAATGTGGAATAATAAATATACCTGTAATAACTTCTCTGCCTTTATATTTTGCTACAAAACTTTTAGCAGCACCAGCTGCAGCAAAGGTTAGGGTGAAAACCACGATAAACTTCATTTGTGCTCTTCACTAGAATACCTTTAAATTAAAGATGCTGCTGTATCCTGTTGATTAATTTTATTGTATGTTTTATTTACACAGCTTCACGTTTCAAAATGAGGGAATTTTTGTCCACGTTATAACGAAATGTTTATGTTGGTATAACAGTGCGTCATGGTTATTTCATCCATATTTCAAAACAAACGCTGTTATCGCATTCGAAAATAATGCACCATTCAATGTATTTTTATCTTATTCGATAACGGACTTACACGAAGTATTTCAACAATTATTTTTTTGCTAATAACATCTAAATTGTGTCGTAGAACACTTTTTACCTTGGGTGTTACCCAGTAAATTAAATATTTACTGCGCTAACTCAGTTACAAGTTCACACCATTTGTTCGAAACGGAGTGCATTCTGGGTAATTTTTCGTCACACGTCGAAATCATCACTTGGCTGGCGTTTCTATTCCATAACCTTAGTATTCCTTGGTCCCACCTATAGTGTAACTGATTTCCCAATATACTGATAAATAACTAAGAAACAAATTTGTAATTCCAATAGACCTGCAAAATTTAAAACCATGTCAACATTTTTATTTTAAATAACAATTGCAAATTAATCAACATTGCTATGGGAAAATCCCCAGAACAACAATAGTAAATCCGTAAACAGTCAATGGAAAAACCCCAATGTATAAATTCAATTCACATTATAGGCCTTGTGCGCCACGTTCATTTCGGAACAACCACGGCTCTCGTGGCCAAAATTTCTGTGTTTCTCTTCTAATTTGCTTGGGACAAAATACCAATTAAGCACGAGTCTTTTGAAATCCGATGGTTCATTCCACTTATTCATAAGTTTTTAAGTTATTAATGCAAATAATTGGTTATGTAATTATCTTTCACTTTATGTATTTTGTGTCCTTGAGAATACTGGAATTTTGAAAGTCTAAAACAACAATAATACTGTACCTGTTGTTTACAAATGGAAGGCAACTCCATTGGCTAGCATATAAAGCGACTGAAAAAGGTAAACGCCTCCGTTTTCAAAGCCACGCCTTTTTTTGCCAGGATACGAGGGAATGAAGTATACCTACCTGTATTTTGTGCCCTGCAAAAATTATACCTATTTAACGTATTGCAATTTTGAAAGGAACGTTTAGTAACACCCTGATATGCTATAATGTAATATTTTACAACTTTTCTCCTCAAACACCACTGTCTAATTGTTGTATTGCGGACATGATTAATGTATGATTAATGTATGCCTGCAACAACTGTGCAAATGGTTTAAATTCATGCGATTTTCGATGTTCAAATTGGGTTTTGTTATACTAATTGGTGTGAATATACAAACGTGGTATGAAATCCGAATTCATGTGATAATATCAAAACTTTTAGTGTTGGTATGGGGGAAATGTGTGCTGAAATGTGATATGGTATGGGAAGGGGAAAGACCCACAGTGGTGTTTACGCTAGTCAAGGCTGTAAGTAAAGGCTTGGACACTGTAATTGGAGGGGGGTGGGGAGGCCGTTGTTAGGCATTAAGACCGCTAGATGGCGCGCCTAGTTGTAGGGGCGTGGCCCGTGTGGGAGTGGTTTCATTTGCGTTGTCATAGTTGTAGGTGTGGTTTAGCCTTCCTACAGGTGCAGCTAATCAACCAGGCGCTCCCAAAACAAAAGGGCCTCATGCAATTGAAAGGGCCCAATGTATTCCAAAGGGCACAATTGTCACTTTGCAACACAAAGGGCCAAATGGTCCCAAAACAAATCAAATGGCCCAATGATCCCAATGCAACCCAAAGGGCCAAATGGTTTCAATGCAAGCCTAAGGGCCCAATGGTCCCAATGGAGCCCAAAGGGCCCAATGGCCCTAATATAAACGAAAAGGGCCTCTTACAATTGAAAGAGCCCAACGGTCATTACCGAACCCAGAGGGCTTAACGGTCCTTACAGAATCATTTAAATGTTAGTTACGCTGAAACGGTTTGTTAATAAACTTATTACCCAAAAAATTAGTTTTTTCACAGCTTGTTATTAATTATTGGCAGGGTATTACAAGGATTCCATTTCCTGTTATCAGGTGAGCTTATACAAACGCTGCCAAGTTTTTTTTTTTTTAATTTAAAGGTATTGTGACTATTCAAAATCATGATTTTAGATTTCGCCCAAACATTGTTAACAAAGAGTTTACACCATTCCTAATTGTAGTTTGAAGTTTGAAAATTTTCCACCCAGTAGTTTCTTAGAAATTAATTGGAGAATCCTTGTATTTTAAATTGGGATTTACTGCATTCCGTAACGTGCGTATGATGTGCTAATGTATACGACCGATCCCATACGGAATGCAGCAGTGGAGGGTGCCTAGTAATGTGACTGGTTTTATCTGCCGAATTTATTGTGACAGAAATATTGTGACGAATGAATGTCCATATTTTTATAATTTAAAGAATTTAAAGGAGCCATTTAAATATAAAATCTAGTAAACAGGTAATGTAAATTTTAATGTTGTTACATACATAACAAACTTAGTGAATCACCCCTAATGCGTTACATAATATTTGAACGACCCCAAGTTTTATTACAGTTTTTAAATAACTTTTAGCATAGTTTCCATATTGTCATCAACAGATGGCGCTGTACGGCGTCTTCGAATTTTCTGGAAGCATCACAGGAGGCTTGGATGCGAGATTGTTTCATGGGATGGACTGTATGAGAGGCTATATTCTGCCATTTCTCTTCAGCTTTCAGCGACGATCGGCACGGGGCAGGATGTTGCTGCCCGAAAATAGAGGTATAAATCCGTTAATATGTTAAAAAGTGGGTTACAGGTGGTATATGAACAGTGGTACTTACCTTCAGTGTGAGTATGATTGTTTGAAAGCGGTTTTTCATGAGATTTTGGATTTGTTTTCGTTGTGTGACTCCTGGCTTGAAATGCTTGTTTGTATTTTGTATACATAGAGGTATTTCGCATATGACGTCACGTGACTGCTTCCGCCATCTTTGTAGGAAACTTGCTGGCGTTGTTTATATTTCCTGGTGTAATAAATCGCCATAACAACGAGGAAACAATCAGTTGTAATTGCTGAAATTGTCTATATAATCACAAATGGAGAAATATTATCATGACCAAATTACAAAAAATCATGATGGACCGACTCGGTAGGTATTAAAATGATTAAAAATATTTATTAAACAGATTTTCTTAATAGTTGTGTGTTATTTTGTAATCTCTTAATTAATTTTTGGGTATCATTTCGAAATTTTTTTAGTGACAAACAAGTAAAAATGAATATTGGCGTATTGGTTTTTGCTTGTTATTGTCACAAATATTCTCGAAATGATTTGAAAAATTAATTATGATATAATAAATAATACACACTACTTAAAGGTGAACTGACAGGGTTTTGTAAGGTACCCTGATAATTGGTTTGTAAGTAGCTATTTGTGTCCCTTATACACCGGCACAACCAGAAATCCATTACAAATTAAACCAAAAAGTTGTACGCATTTTACCGAATGCGGCGAGCAAAGCGTTTCTATGGAAAAGGCACTGAGAAAGGTACTGATTTGCGAACAACTGAGCAACGTACGGCTGAACGTATAACTTTTTTACTTCGATTTGTAATGGATTTCTGGCTACGTTAGTGTATAAGGGACACAAATAGCTTACAAACCAATTATCAGGGTACCTTACAAAACCCTGTCAGTTCACCTGATTATTAGATAATTTTAATAATTTAAAAACGAGTTTCTTTTCATATCCTCCGTCCGCTTTCCTAATTAATGCACGGTTCCCACGGAACATATAAAAACCTATATTTAAAATTTCAAAGTATTTCAATGAAAATAAACTATGTAACCTATAAAACTTGCGTTTAAAAATTAAAACAATTTTGTTTTTAGTTTTATGCACTCGGTAGGAAATTGGGTAAATGTTTAACTAGAAAAGCTCTAATCATGCATTCGTGTAAGAAGTCTGCAAACTTGTAGCATGTCACAGCATTTCATAAAATGTTTCATGAACTATAATTTCCAAGTTTGATTTGTAGATTTGGTTGCTAGTAATAATTATATACATCCAGATTTTTTTTTGAATAGACCCATTTCACGCATGCGCAGTTGCTGCGTAGTTCACGTTCGATTGCGGCTATTTTTCGTCGATTTCACATCGTAATCACTGGAAAACCAAAAACCGCAGGAAGTCGGAACTGCCGTGTTCCGAAGGTCATATAGCCGTCAGGGAATTCGCTACAAAAAAATTCACATGCGAATGAGGTCAGGTTTTTCCGCAGCATCTTGCCCCTTACATTGATAAATAGACCAGTCCAGGGGGCGTGAACCTAGTGGGCTCTGAAATCAGTTGACTTTTCGGGATCACACAGGACGCGACATAACTTTTGGCCAGAATTGTACATAATCATTTTTTTAGTACAGGGTCCGACAGAATAACAGGCGAGTTTGAAACTACTGTAAAAAAACAAGTATTAAATATTTCACGAATGGATTATAATCATTAACCAGCACAAAAAGCATTCAAGTAAATTTCAATAATGATTTAATTTTTGAAAATTTCACCTGAAAAATGACAAACTGCAGGACTTAGGTTGAACAGTGCTTGTGTTTAAATGGATCTCACCTTTCAGATGTAATTTTCAAAAATTAAATTATGAAAATTTTTTTTTCTAAATGCTTTTGTGTGTACTTTAATGTGGGAATAATCCATTTGTGAAATATTTCATACATATTTATCACAGTAATTTCAAAATAGCCTGTTATTCTGCACCACCCTGTATTTAGTTTCAATGAAAAGTACCAAACCTATATAATCAGTCAATAATTTTGAAGAATAACCTTTAAAACTTGTACATGTTTTTGTAAAAATCTATAATTAAACCTATATTTTTCAATTTTCCTGTTGGACCCCTGTTAATGACTTTCCCAGGTTACAAATATGCAAGTAAAGTCGACTCTGCTTATAATTATGTTGCAGTGTATTATAATCTCTCTGGAAATTAATAAAACAATAATTATTTTATATCACTGAAAGTTTCCTAGATTACAGGGCTGCTATCAAAGTCATACCTCTTAGCTGACTTACCCTGCTTTCTTGATGGTTTTCCTTCATGCAGGTTAAGTTTAAGAGTACCTTGAAAATCATGTTGGTACACTTTTATCATCAGTGAAAAAAGTCGGTGACTTGATCTTTTTGTTGTCAATATGAAACAAGCAATTCGGCAAATCAAATGGCATAATTTTTGGTATTATCTCATGCAGTTCACTTCTGAGTCAGTGCCTCGTAGTTGATGTGGGTCACATTTAAGGTTTCAATTTGTCTTTATAGCGAACTGTAGCATTGATAGGTAAAGCATTGGCATAATCGGATAGCACTGGACTGGTCATGCCATTGCCTGCAAACTAGGCCTACTGCAAACGTGCAGCCAGCGAGTTGACTATAAAGATGATGGATCAGTGGAATGCTATGGCAGTTACAATTTTCACGGCTCGTTTGAAATATTTTATAGACCAATATTGTATATGTACATGTGTATTATTCCTGAAATGGAATATATTTGCCTAAGTATTCGGTATTTTCCCATCGATGTTTTGTTGCCGATGAATTAATATATCGATGTTCATATGCAAATTTTCTCCGTTTTCGGTGGGGGGATTTGGTACGGGACAGATATTTGTAAGCATACTGTCCAGAAAGTATTATCCACTTTTTATTTTAAAACCCGAAGCTGTTGTAATGTCAAATATTCAATAAGAGAACATTTAAAGTGCATATTAAGGTACTGTTTAAAATCATGATTTTACATGTGAAATTCTTTCTTGGCCCTAAGAAAAATAGTGTCCATAAAAGATTGGGTCACAGGTGCCACCACTGTATTGGTTTTATTAGCGTTGCCAGTAATGAGATGTTTATGAGTACCTGAATGCTCAGAAAGATTTTATCAGAACATACTACCCGATATAAGGGCGGCTGGTGGCGCAGTGGTTAGAGCACTCGCCTTGTACCTCTGTGGTCCCAGGTTTGATCTTGAGTCCAGCATGTGCAAAGGAGTTTTCTAGTTATCCTGCCAGTTTGCAATGGGTTTTCTCCGGGTTCTCCAGTTTCCCCCATCTTCTAATTAACTAGAATATCTTCACAGGGATTCGCTGTGGGCCCTGAAAATTGTGCATTAAATATGCTTGCACTGCAACCCATACGGGTCTACGGACTACGGGTTAGCATGCTTGCTTGCAAGTTGAAGTATAATAGATTGGGAAAACGGCCCCCGGGTTAAAAACACAGGTTGTGTATAGGACCCGTTAGCATCAGGATATTATTACTACACGAAATAATTTCACTATAAATATTGGTATAGAAAAATTTAAAGAAATTACCATCTTTAAGACATTTGACAGTAAAAAAGATTAAATCTTGGACTATGGTGTATTAAATGTAAATGTTTACAGATTGAAATCTTACACCATTTTGTGTGTGCACCGAACATATTTGTGTAAATATGAAATATGTGTATATTTTTAACTAAATTTGAGACAATGTGCTATGCACCATAATTCCTACTTTTAATAAATATAAAACAATAATCGCAAGGAAAAATTCATTTTGGAACTAAGTGTGGCATATTGATATGTGAGTATCACACTCTAGCCTACTTGTTTACACTCTAGTAAAGATATGTCACCACCAGTGTGAGAAATGCATCTATATGCAAGATGACCAGGCCATATATTATAATATGCCATTGGCCAAGTGTTGTAAGCCTTCTGTTATAAAAGAATCTAGGGGGGCTTGCGGTTGCCCATGCATTATAATAACCGGCCACTGACGTCATTGCTAGTAATAATGTGACCTTTTACGGTAGTAATAGCTGTGGGAATCCTGCATTTTATGTTGTATTGTTCTCTTCTGTCTTCCAATAAAACAATTATTGAAGACAGGAATTTGTTCCCTTTACTGTAGATTGCTCCTCTCATCTTTATGAAGTGGCTAAGTTAAAACGAGCTAGGTCAAGCTTGTAATAAACTTGCTCGATAAACAGGCAGCAACATCAAAAGACTATAGCACTGTAAAATCACTTCAAAATTCAGGGTATAAAAAATAGTTTAAAGGGACAGTTTTATACCCAAAAATGTGTTTTTGATATGTTGGTATAGGAAGTATTTATAAATTCGCGATAGTTAACGAGAAATTAAATAAAAACCGTGCTAAAAGGGGCGTGGTTTCACAATTCGTCCTGGCCAGGACACCAATCGCGTTCGAGTGCAATCGAATGGGCGAATGGTGCAGCGTGCGTTCGAATGCAATTGGACGCGTAGCAAATAAACGGTACTGTACCAAATTTCGAAATTCCCAACGAATGCTCAGACTACATTTATAAATCGTTGGTGAAAATACAGTGTATATACAAAATCTGTAGGGTCGTATATTACCGTGTCAGTTTACCTTTAAAGGAGAAGTTCCAGGGTATTTTTGCTTATTTTTAATCGCAAAGACAATCATTTCCCTAAATTTGTTGAGT